>CACVCL010020516.1:0-82294 GCA_902729485.2 Mus minutoides | reverse complement strand
ACCATGTGGTTGCTGGGATTTGAACTCATCACCTTCGGAAGAGCAGTCGGGTGCTCTAACCCGCTGAGCCATCTCACCAGCCCCTCCTCCTTCTTTTTAAAAAATAATTCAGTGTGATGGTTTAAATAGGTATGGCCCATATAAACTCATGTGTTTGAATATTTGGCCCATGTGGAGTGGCACCGTTAGAAGGTGTGTCCTTGTTGGAAGAAGAGCGTCATTACAGTAGGTTTTGAGGTTTCCTAAGCTCCAGCTCCACCCAGTGTGGAATCCAGTCCCCTTCTGATGCCTATGGATCAAGATTTAAAACTCTCAGCTTGGTCTCCAGCCCATCTGCCTGGACACTGCCATACTTCCTACCAGGATGTACTGAACTTCTGAAACTGTAAGCCAGTCCCAACTAAATGTTCTTTATAAGAGTTGCCTTGGTCATGGTGTCTCTTCACAGCAACGAAACTCTAAGACACTCAGTAAGTCCAATTAATTCTGTCCATATGAGAATGGGTATGGAGCCACTGGCTGGAATTAGGTAACCTACCAGTGGCCATACATGCTGAAGAGATTTTTTTGTTTTGTTTTGTTTTTTGTTTTTTGTTTTTCCAGACAGGGTTTCTCTGTGTAGCCCTGGCTGTCCTGGAACTCACTCTGTAGACCAGGCTGGCCTCGCACTCAGAAATCCGCCTGCCTCTGCCTCCTGAGTGCTGGGATTAAAGGTGTGCGCCACCACGCCCAGCTGGAGAGATTTTTATATCCAATGAATCCAACCTTCAGGGCTATGGATATAGCTCAGTAATAGAACTATTGCCAGCAATATTAAACCCTAACTTTGATTACTAGCTTCAGAGATTTTCAATTTCTTAAATTTTATTTATTTTTTTAGAAGAAAGTATCACAGGGCTGGAGAAATGGCTCAGTGGTTAAGAGCACCAACTGCTCTTCCAGAGGTGCTGAGTTCAGTTCCCAGCAACCACATGGTAGCTCACAACCATCTGTAAGGGGATCCAATGACCTCTTTTGGTGTGTCTGAGGACAGCTACAGTGAACTCATATAATTAAAATAAATATAAATATAAAAAGAAAGAGAGAGGGGGCTGGCAAGATGGCTCAGTGGTTAAGAGCGCCGACTGCTCTTCCAAAGGTCCCGAGTTCAAATCCCAGAAACCACATGGTGGCTCACAACCATCTGTAACGAAATCTGATGCCCTCTTCTGGAGTGCCTGAAGACAGCTACAGTGTACTTACATATAATAAATAAATAAATCTTTAAAAAAAAAAGAGTGCATAATACTTTAAAGAAGAAAAGAAAAGAAAAGAAAAGAAAAGAAAAGAAAAGAAAAGAATAGAATCACTGTGTAGCCCTGGCTAGCCTGGAACTCAGGATGGCCTTGAACTCAGACATCCATCTGTCTCTGCCTCCCAAGGGCAGAGATTAAAGGCTTGTGTCATCATGCCCATCCCAAACCTTCAAATATAAAAACCTTAAAAAAGGCTCAGTATAGCTCAGTAATACAATAACTGCCTTGCGTGTCAATGCCCTGGGTTTGACCTCCAACACATACCATACTTTTTACATTAAAAAGTTGCATAAAGCCGGGCAGTGGTGGTGCACTACTTTAATCCTAGCACTTGGGAGACAGAGGCAGGTGGATCTCTGATGAGTTTGAGGCCAGCCTGGTTTTACAGAGTGAGTTCCAGGACAGCCAGGGGCATACAGAGAAACACTGTCTCAAAAACAAACAAACAACAAAAAAAAACACACACTGGTTTTACAGAGTGAGTTCCAGGACAGCCAGGGGCATACAGAGAAACACTGTCTCAAAAACAAACAAACAACAAAAAAAAAACACACACACACACAACAAAAGTTGCATATATATGAAGGATACATATAAAATTTTTCTTTTCTTTTCTTTTTTTTTTTTTTTTTTGGTTTTTCGAGACAGGGTTTCTCTGTATAGCCCTGGCTGTCCTGGAACTCACTTTGTAGACCAGGCTGGCCTCGAACTCAGAAATCCGCCTGCCTCTGCCTCCCGAGTGCTGGGATTAAAGGCGTGCGCCACCACACCCGGCCAAATAAAACTTTTCAACAAGCCAATGCTCCAATATTTCCCATAAGTTCATCCCGAGGAGCCTCCTAGAAAACATGTCTCAGAGAAACAAAATGCCTCAAACCCTAATATTCAGACTAATAGTGTTCACAAAAGACTCATTACTCAGCTGAGATAAAGATCACAAACTCCCACAAAGGAGATATCACATCACTGTAAATCCTGTCAGGAAAACATGGGTTATAAAAAGATTTCTGACAGTCACCAGTATTTGTGTGTTTGTTTTCATTCTGAGTGTCCTGTATGTCCTGCATGACTCAGAAGAAGAGCACCACCACCGCTGCTGCTGCTGCTGCTGCTGCTCCATTCTCAGTGACCACATCAGGCACTCACAACTGCCTATAACTCCAATTTCAGGGTATCCGATGCTCTCTTCTGCCCTCTGCAGGCACTTGTACATACATGTGCAGATATAGACAAAGAGACACACAAACACATACACATTTGGAACAGTCTCCTGTGCTTCCAGATCCTGGGGCTGGAGCGATGACTCTGTGGTTAAGAGCACTGGTTGCTCTTTCAGAGGACTGGCTTCAATTCCCAGCACCCATATAACAGCTGACAACTGTCTGTAACCCCAGTCCCAGGGAACCTGATGCCTTCTTCTGTCTGCTTGCACCAGCACCGCATGCACATGGTGCATTGACATACCTGCAGGAAATACATTGATACACATACAAATAAAGGCTTAAAGAAAAACACCTATGATGAAAAAGGAAACATGTGACCCAAGAGAGGCTGAGTAAAAACACTGCAGTCATTAAAAATATAGGTGTATGACTTCATATGTACATTATACATGTTATGTTCACATAAATATACAGGTCACCAACATTTGCTATCTCGGCTACACAAAAGACCTCAAAACAATGTCTGGCTAATGACAGTCAGCAACATGGCACCTGTACTGGGGGGGGGGGGTGTCTTTTTTATTTTTTGGTTTTTTTGAGACAGGGTTTCTCTGTATAGCCCTGGCTGTCCTGGAACTCACTCTGTAGACCAAGCTGGCCTCGAACTCAGAAATCCTCCTGCCTCTGCCTCCCAAGTGCTGGGATTAAAGGCGTGCACCACCTCTGCCTGGCTCACTCCTTTAATCCCAGCACTCCAGAAACAGGCAAACTGATCTTTAGTTCAAGGATAGCCAGGGCTACATAATAGAGACCCTGTCCATAATAAAATAAACCTGTTGAGCATACAAATCACTTACACACCTATCTGCTAGCACAGGAAGGAAAGAGATAGAGCAAGGACATGTCAAGTCTACCATGAAATACAACAAAAAGATGTGCACTTGCTTGTAATCCTGGCCCTTGAGAGGTATAAGCAGGAGATGAAGTCAAGAAGATCAAGAGTTCAAAGTCATCCTTGGCTATATAGAAATGGTTATATATGGCCAGCCTGTGCTACATGAGACCCTATCTTAAAGAAAAAGTAAAGAAATAAAACACACAGAGTACAGATGTAACATGGAAATAAGAGCTTAAAGTGATTCGAGGATGCCACAAAACAGGGAATATGGGTGGTCTCTGGGGTTTGGAGAGACAGCTCAGTGGTTAATGTTTTTGAAGAAAGACCAAGTTGTTTTCTGAGAGCAACTCCAGCTTTAGGAGATCCAACACCTTCTTCTAGCTTTCTTGGGCACCTACCTGTACACATGCCCCCCACCCCCAATCTAAAAATAAATGTAAATATATAGAGCTAGAGAAATGGCTCAGTGGCTGAGAGGATACTGCTCTTGTAGAAGTCCTGAGTTTGTTTTCCAGGATCTATTTTCGGCAGGTCACCACCATCTGGAACTCCAGCTCTAGGAGATCCTATACCCTCTTCTGGCACCTGTAAATACACACACACACACACACACACACACACACACACACACACACACTAAAAATATATCTTAGCCAGAAATGGTAGTGCATACCTTTAATCCCAGCACTCAGGAGGCAGAAGTAGGTGGATCTCTGAGTTCCAGGCTAGCCAGGTCTATATAGTAAGTTCAAGGACATCAACCAGGACTACTAGAGAAACTTTGTCTCAAAAAAGCCTAAAATAGGGGGCTGGTGAGATGGCTCAGCGGGTAAGAGCACCCGACTGCTCTTCCGAAGGTGATAAGTTCAAATCCCAGCATCCACATGGTGGCTCACAACCATCCGTAACGAGATCTGGCTCCCTCTTCTGGAGTGTCTGAGGACAGCTACAGTGTACTTACATATAATAAAATAAAATAAATCTTAAAAAAAAAAAAAAAAGCCTAAAATAGTCAGGCCATGGTGCAAACCTTTAATCCCAGTCTTTGGGTAGTGAGTTCAAGGCCAGCCAGGTTTTCGTAGCTATATGTAGTCCAGGACAGCCAGGACTACATAGAGACCCTGTATCAAACCCCCTTACCAAAACAAAATGAGACAAAAGCAACCTATGGATCTTTAGAGAAAAACATTAAAAAAGTAAAAAATAAATAAGTCAAAATAAGGGGCTGGAGAGATGGCTCAATGGTTAAGAGCACTGACTGCTCTTCCAGAGGTACTGAGTTCAATTCCCAGCAACCACATGGTGGCTCACAACCATTTGTAATGGGAGTTGATGCCCTCTTCTGGTGTGTCTGAAGACAGCAACAGTGTGCTCACAATCTTTTTTTTTTTTTTTTTTTTTTTTGGTTTTTCAAGACAGAGTTTTTCTGTGTAGCCCTGGCTGTCCTGGAACTCACTCTATAGACCAGGTTGGCCTCGGACTCAGAAATCCACCTGCCTCTGCCTCCCAAGTGCTGCGATTAAAGGCGTGTGCCACCACTGCCCGGGAAAATAAATAAATCTTTAAAAAAAATTTTTTTAAATCAAAGTAAAAAAAAATAATAATAATCTTAAAGAAAAATGGACAAAGAAATGGGTTCTGGAATCTGCCCTCAGACTTCCAAGGATCTAGCCCTGCTTAAAATCCTGCCAAGTGAAACTAATTTTAGTTCACTACTACCATTATAATAGAACAAATCTGTTTTTATTTTAGTGGCCTAAAATAAATTCAAAGTAGTAGAGGGTTATTCTGGATGACTGAGTTAAAAAAATAGATAAGTTTTAGTAATTATTATTTCAGCTACATTCTGAAGTATTTGAGGATGAGAGAAAAAGATGTAACTTGTGAAAGGTGCTTTTAAGTAGCACGTGGTGGGGGGGGTAGGGCAAGTTAGCAAGAGATGATGTGTTTGAAATTTTCTTTTTTCTTTTTCTTTTTTTTTTTTCTTTTTTCGAGACAGGGTTTCTCTGTATAGCCCTGGCTGTCCTGGAACTCACTTTGTAGACCAGGCTGGCCTCGAACTCAGAAATCCCCCTGCCTCTGCCTCCCGAGTGCTGGGATTAAAGGCGTGCGCCACCACGCCCGGCTGAAATTTTCTGTAAGACCATGCAAACTACAAGAGCTGGGATGGGGCTCAGGTGTACAGTAGTTGGTTGCCTGGTGTGCTGGAGGCCCTAATTCCCATTCTCAGCATAGTCAAAAATTTTTTTAAAAAGAGAAAAAAAGAAAAAAGGTTCAGAGCTGGAGATGTAGCCCAGTAGAAGTGGTGGCCTCCACCTGTAATCCTAGCATTTGGAAACTGAAGGTATTCAGGATCTAGTAGAATTGCTGAAGGATCAAGAATTCAAAGACAGCGAGAGTTACTACATTGCTATCTTAAAGAAAAAAAAGTTTTACCTTGGAGAAGAATATTGATGATGGATTGCCCTATCTTTTCAACATAAGCTCTTTCAAACTTCTTGATGTATACAAGAAAAATCTAAACACACGGAGAACACTTCTGTAAAAGCCTGTCAGTCACCTGAGGTTTGAACTCTCTATTATCAACTCTGCTGGGTGCCACAGCGGTGGTCCTGACTGCGTACCCCTCATTGCTAGCAGCAGAGGGTTTTACCTGCAATTCTCCTTGAACCGGCATTTTCCCTCCAGGAAGAACGGACAGGGCTTCAGGGATTTGTGGGTAGGGTATAGGTAGAGGACGCGGACGCACGCAGAACCATCCTCCGCCTCTTCGGCGCCCACTACCATAGCGTTGTGATACTCTAGCGTGCCCCAAGCGCTGTAGTAGGGGGCATTCACTTTAGCACCGCTTAGTTCCTCCAGATCTGGCGGCTCCTCCTCCTCCTCCTCCTCCTCCTCCTCCTCCTCCTCCTCCTCTTCCAAAGCAGAGGAGGTGGATCCCGGCTGCACCTCGCTCCCAGGCACCGTCTCCGAGTCATTGCAGGGGGCGCCGGGTGCTTCCACTTCCTCCGCTATAGCCTTCTGGAAAGCCAAGTACTCAGCATCCTCTTGAGCTGGGCTCTCGTGGTCCACTGTAGACAGCAGCTTGCTCTTCCTGACCGACAACAGGCTGGCCTCGGTGAGCTCGATCAGCTCCTTTAGATCGCCCTGCAGCTGACGCAGGTCCGCCTGCTCAGAAGCGTCGAGGCCAGCACCGAGCGCCAGCTCTACCTGCTGAAGCTGGGACCGGTAGGTCTGCAGGGCGGACTCTAGATTGTCCTCGTCCATCCCGACCCAGCAGGCGGGCTTCGGAACCTTTAAGGCAGACAAAAACAGGAGGAAGAGCAGTAAGAAGAGCTCAGGGCAACGCCGCCCCCAAAACCGCTAGGGAGCCTGAGGAGGGGCCGCGGCTCCGCCGAGGGGAACCTGCACGTAACCTGCCGGGTCCTCTGCTGTCCGCAACTCCACCTCCTCCCAGAGCTGGCAGCCTAGAAGGGCTTCCGGCCTCGCCAGCCAAGCTCACGCACTAGCCTTCCGCCCTCCGCCGGCACTTCCGCCGGAGAGCCGAAGCTGCCGGAAGTACCTGCGCGCGGGGGCCGCTGGGATTCGACTCCGCCCGTGCTCTGTCCTTCGCTCCTTGTTCCGTCAGGCACTGTGAGGGGTCGACGTGAGGTCGGTGGGGTTAGTAACGTGGCGGCGGCGGCGACGGTGACGGCAGTGGCGGCGGCTCCTCCTCCAAGATCTGAGCAGGTACGGGGGGGGCCTCAGCTGGACTGAGGGGCCCGGGTTCTAAAGTCCTGGAATAGGTGGACGGAAGTGGCTTCAGCTGCTGGTTCCCAGGCTCCGTGGGCCGGGCAGCGGCGGGAAGCCGAAGCCGACCCTCCTCAGAAGCACTGCCTCTCTGGTCGCTTCCTAGACTAAGTCGCTGGTCGTGTTTCCTGGTTCTGAGTTGAGGGTTCGGAAAGAGGAGCCTTAAGAAGGCGGAGGCAGAGCAGGCCGCCACGGGCTTTTCAGGACTCCGAATTGATGGTGTATTATGAAAGATGACATTTAGTGGGAGTGGCCCAAGGTTAGCACGTGGTCAGCGATGGCATTAGGGTCAGGGATTTTAACAGGAGAGGGGGTGGGGGGGTGGGGAAGAGTCAGGATCCACGAGGCTTCACATTTAAAGACTAGCAGGATAGCCGGACCACTGATGAAGCGGGCAGGGCAGGAGGCAGATGCCCCTCGGTACACACGTTGACATCTCTCAGGGTGCCAGAACAAGATGTACACGCTGCTTTCGGGGTTGTACAAGTACATGTTCCAGAAGGATGAATACTGCATCCTGATCCTGGGCCTGGACAATGCTGGGAAGACGGTAGGTCCCTGCTCTCTCACCAGTTAGCATTCCCTGCCTCATCTAACCCGCGTCCCAAGGCTACAGGTTAGTAGTCACCAGCCTCCTGAAGAGCAATCAATAGGCAGAGGTGTGCATGAGTGTATGGGTGTGAAGGGATAGGTGGGTAGGACACCAGAAAACTACTCTAGCTGCTGCTATCTAACCCCCTCTCTTTTTTTTCCTCAGACCTTCCTGGAACAGTCAAAAACACGCTTTAACAAGAACTACAAGGGGATGAGTCTATCCAAAATCACCACTACCGTGGGTCTAAACAGTAAGGGGGCACCTTAGGGCTATGAGCTTAAGGGGTCCCTTAGAGATGGATGCTGTAAGGTCCACAACCCAGCTGACCAGTGGTCAGAACCCTGTCTCTCTATTCGGTGTTCAAGTTCCCTAGGATTGGTACCAGAATGGTTGGTCTCATCCTGGGGAGAGCTGGGACTTTGTGTGTAAAGGTCAGGAGCTAGCTCTTTCTGTCCTCTCTCCAGTTGGCACTGTGGACGTGGGAAAGGCTCGTCTCATGTTTTGGGATTTAGGTGGGCAGGAAGAGCTGCAGTCTTTGTGGGACAAGGTAAGACACACTACCTGTTCCATGCTGTTTTTCTCTAGATGGCCCCTCATAGTCTTTTCTGTGAGAGTTCCACATTTACTCCAAAGATTTTCGCTCTGGTGTGTGTTTGTTTGTTTGTTTTGAGACAGGATTTCTCTGTGTAGCCCTGGCTGTCCTGGAACTCACTCTGTAGACCAGGATGGTCTCGAACTCAGAAATCCACTTGCCTCTGCCTCTCAAGTGCTGGGATCAAAGGTGTGCGCCACCACTGCCCAGTTATTTTTATTGGGGTTGGGGGGGAGCGTGTCAGCATGCATGTGGGGGACAGGTGATAAATTTGTAGACTATTTTCTCACCTTTACGTGGGTTCCAAGGATCAAACTCGGATTATCAGGCTTGTGTAGCAACCACCTTTACCTGCTTATCATACACTTGGCCCTGTCTAAAGATTTTCTCTTGGATCCTATCCCAGGTTCCCAAGTTGCTCTCTGTCTCACTCTGATAAAAACCAGAGCTAGAGTCACCACAAAAGTGACATCAAGGAATTCCCCCAGGGAATACCCAATCTTCTCTTCAATTCCGAAGAAAGAAGCATTGTTCATTAGGGTGGTTTATGCAAAGCGCTTACTGAGGAACTCAGAGAGGACTGTAGTCTATCCTCTAACAGGTGGATAAAAATGGCAGAGTTTATAGACAGGGAGGGCCCAAAACCTGTGTTTCCTGAGTCTATCTGCTTCATTGGCCTTTTACCCATCCAAGTAGTGTTCTCAGAGGCAGAGAGCGCCTTCTTCTTTAGGCATTGGTTTTAGACACCTGAAACTTCCCTCTGTATACATTCCTCCACTGGCGTCTCCTCCACCCAGCCTATTAGGCACTAAGTCCAGCACTGAGCAGAGCAAGCCTTGACTTTCCTTCAGCATTCCTTTGTTCTGTTGGACCTTATGCCTGGTAGATGTGATGAGTGGATCTAGTTACTTGGTTCCTAAGTCTTGTGCCTATTCACATAAGACATTTACAACCTTTGAAGCTGCTAGTACTGCCTGCTGACTCACTGGGCTTCCTGCAGACCTCATATCATCCATTATTATCATAAATTCTTCATAAATACAGTAGGACCCACCAGTTCTCGTGCCTCTAGCAATAGGCTAACCTACTGCCCTGCCCCAGAGCTGGCAGCTTCTGTGCCAGGCCCATTGCAAACCTGGAGCTGTTCTGTATGGGTCTGGCTGCAAAGCCCTGCAAAAGGAACCTGGAACTGGTCTCCAGTACTCCATGGGAAGTGTAGGTGGGGAAGAAGTTTTACTGACTGGAATGAAGTACTCCTCACAAACCTCAGTGGTAGTAATCCTACCCTGTCTGTAACATATTATTTTACCAGTCAGTGTTGACTTCTCACTGAGACCAGGTCAGGAACCAGCATGGTCCTGAGGTAAAGTGGCAAGTATATGCTATTTGTCCCATACTTATAGGCACAGTGTCTCCATTGTTGTATGGATCTCCATCTCCTGTGCTTACTTTCTCCTGTTCTGTGTTAACAATGCTGTCCCTTGCTGTTGAAAGCCCAGGACTGGCTACATCAAGCCTGAGTTCAGCACTTTCAGTTTTGTTTGGGCAGGGTAGCGTCATAGACAGTGCCGACCTCAGCCCTTAGCCTCTTTTGGCTTCTCAACCTCTAGGCCTGTCTCCTACTCTTTTCTTAACATCATCTTACCCAGGGCAGCAGGTGGGTTCTCAGGAGCATCCTCTAAGCAGAAGGTAGTTGATCACCCTGCTAGAGTCAGCAAGTTCTCTTCAAAGGTGCTTTGGTATCTTTACTACTAATCAGTCTCAGAAAACTTTTTAGCAACTCTTCCCACTGGGTTGTGCCCATTTGTGGCCCTAGGATGACAAAGATTCACACCACTAGCTGCCTGTCTCTTCCTATTCCGGGCCTCTTCTGCTAGTTGTGACACAGTCTTGCTATTTAGCTGGCCAGCTATGAGTACCTCTCGCCCCAGCTTTCTCCTCTTCCTTCTAGTACTATGCAGAGTGCCATGGTGTCATCTATGTCATTGATTCTACTGATGAAGAGAGGCTGTCAGAGTCAAAAGAGGCATTTGGTGAGTGTAGCATGGCCACTCTGGGAAGGAGAGATGATTGGGAAGACCTACATCTATGGAATTGTGTGGGAAGGGGTGTACTAAGGGGTGGTATCAGTATAATCTGGATCCTCCCACGTGTCTGGAACTTGCCTTGAGGGAGGCTGGGCTAACACCTGGATGCCAGTGCCAAGAAAGCCTCAGTCATGTTGCTTGGGCTGTCTAGTATGTAAGGGGAAGGGTGGAAGGGATCTGTTTGTATACACCTTGGGCCTGGGCAGAGCCTGCAGTCATGAACAGGACACAGGGTGCAAGGCACCACCTCTCCTGCTTTCCTCAGAGAAGGTGGTTTCGAGTGAAGCACTGGACGGTGTTCCCATCCTGGTGTTGGCCAACAAGCAGGATGTGGAGGTGAGCCCCACAAAGCTGCTATAGAGCCTTTATCGACATTGCAAGGAAAGTGACATGTATGGCTCTTCAGATTTCCAGAACTTGGTGTCCATCTATCCCAGTCTCCTCTCTGCCTTTCTCGGGACCCTTCTTCCACACTCTTAGGACCTTTACCTTGCCAACTTCAGTTTCTCTCTGTGTGTCACAAAGAGCTGTCACTATTAGAACAAGCATGTTCCTACTAGATGTAGGATCCAGAGTGCTGGTATCACCTGTCTTCCAAAGGGAGGACCAGGGGCTTGTGTCTGTGGATGCCCTCAGAGGTTCTGAGAATATGGAGCCTAGAGAATGACCCAGATGGAAGCTCTCTGGGCTCAAAGAAGTGGGTGTGGGAGTGCCTCAGAAATGTCTCAGTGACTAAGAACTTCAACTGCCCTTCCAGAAGACCCAAGTTTGATTCCCAGTACCCACGTCAGGTGGCTCACAGCCATCTGGGACTCCAGCTCCTGGGGATCTGACACCTCTGGCTTTAGTAGGTACCTGTACTCATTTGTACATAACCTCCAGATACATATACATAATAAAAAACAAACCTTCAGTTTTTAAAGTGGGGATGGAAAAGTGAAGACAATGGACAAACTCTTAGATGTGCTACTTCCCTTTGGACTTCTGGCTATACAAAGTCCCTACTGTCTTACTAAAGAGGTTCTGTATAAGAGCTGTAGAGGACATGATGGCAAACAGTATCTGGAGGGCCAAGGAAGCTTTACTTTCCGTAGGCTTCATGTATTTACCCATTCCCATCTGACATGACCTGTCCTCCACTCATTTGCCTGATTTGTCTCTGGTATTTGGCTGAGGAACACAGGGGTATTCCCTTAAATGAACAGAGGAACAGAGGAACAGAGGAGCCATTGAATACTACCAAGGCTTCTAACCCCTAGGGCCATGGGCCCTGCCTCACTTGGCACTTGAGCTCCTGACTTAGTTCTCAGTGTCCTGCTGGTAGATGCTCTGGGGATTAGTCTTGAAGGTGGTGAAGGTTTTCTTGGGCAGTGTGTGGACTTCCAAAGTCATCAGCAGTAGACTTGTGGACTATGTGTGTTGACCACTGGTTTCTATGAGGATCCAGGAGCCCTGAGTAGACTTACCCCTACAGAATTTTTAGGGTGATTGACTATGGCCTTCCAGAAAGCCCAAGTGAATAAACAAGCTATATGGAGCTAGAGGTGGGAATGTTCCTCAGAGTCTCATTTTCCCTCCAGACTTGCCTCTCCATTCCTGACATCAAGACTGCATTCAGTGACTGTACCTGTAAGATTGGCCGGCGAGATTGTCTGACCCAGGCCTGCTCTGCCCTCACAGGGTGAGTTGAGTGAGTTCTTACTCTGCAGAGTCTTCAGGGCCAAGATTAGCCCTGCCTCACACACACTGTCTCCACAGCAAAGGAGTCCGAGAGGGCATCGAATGGATGGTGAAGTGTGTCGTACGGAATGTTCACCGGCCACCACGGCAGAGGGACATCACATAAGCACCTCCAACCTCAGTCTTAGACTGTTCGTCTCCTAGTGTTGGAAGAGTATTCTCTGCTGGCTTCTATCCTACTGACACTGGGGGGGTTGAGCTGACTTTGTCTGTTCATTTTTTTATTTGCTTTATGTTATCTCTAAGACAAACTTTTCTCTGTGTCTGGAAAAGTGTAGGTATTCAGAGACAAACATGGGGCACGCCGATGATCCAGATCTACATGCCCTACACCTCCATCTCCTGACAGAGATTTAGAGCCCTGCCTGACAGACATGTCAGGGTCTGGAACCCTCCCAACCTTGTGAGGACAGGGAGGCATTAGGCCAGGCCTAGGCCTGTTAGCCTGGTTCAAAGTGGAATTTGAGGTCATCCTACTTGAAATAGGGGGTGGGGGGACTTGTTCCTGTGACAGCTAGCTGCTTTATCCAGCTTGCCCATGGAAAAGGTGGGAATGGCCAAGGCTTATCTCACTTGGAGAAAGAACCCACATCTGAGAGACCAGCATGGCCCCTAGTTGTTTTGTGTGGAGTTGGATATATGTGTGGGAGAGACAAGATTTCTCTGTAGCCCCAGTTAATCTGTAACTCTCCGCCTCCTTCCCTATAGCTACGGGAATTACACCAAGTTTCTTACTAGGTTCTGATACACTCTCAGAACAGGGTTCAGTAGATCTGCCTGGGAAGCCTAAGCTCCCTTATTAACTCATTCTCAGTCTGCTTTTATCTCCTAAGGAGAGAGCAGATCTTACTGGTGTTTGTTTCAGTACATCCATACACAGGTTGTGTGGTATCCCGAGGGCACCGATTTCACTATGTTAAGTGTTCTAGCTAGTGCAGGTGGGTATCACGTTTTGAGTAAGGTAGGCTGTGTCCCAACAGGGTCCAGGTCAGTGAAGTTACTGGGTTTGCATCTCCAGATGTGTATGAGGTGTATGTTCCACGTAAAGTGCAGGTTCCTGGGGAGGCAGCAGCTGTGCTGGGACTGGCCATGCCCACTAGACCTACTGGGTTAAAATTTTCATCATGTGGTCAGGACAATGTTTAAAATAAAGGCTGCCTGTCTAACCATCCCTTCAATCAGTTAGATGGTGGTTCCCTATTGTCTGGGCCGGCACTTATAGCCAGAACCTGCTATTCTGGAGTACCTTCTGAGTAGGATTCTCTTCAGGGAGGTTTGGAGCTGTGGCTAAGCCACCTGTTCAAGAAAAATCTAGTGGCTCCTTGTCTAAGTCAGGTCAACCTGGAAGGGGCAATGGAGAAGTTAAAATCAGAAGGGGATAGATACTCTGATTCAAGGAACTGTCCCATACATAGGTGTCTAGGAGCTTGGTTGAATCATTCCTAGAGGACCCTCCTGGGAATTAAGAGTAGGTTGCTTATAAAATGGTCAAGCTAATGGGTACCAGACATCACCAGTGTCTTTCTGGCCATCTTTACTCAATTTTGTCAACACTGGAAAATAGGGGTTCCATGGGGTGACCCTTGGGACACCTTATGGTGGACAGGGAATAGATAAGTCTTCCTATGGATGGTCATCCTGGTGTGGAGCTTGCTGGCTTGGAAGTATAGTGGGATGAAGCTTCCCACAACTTCAGAGTAGCTGTTTTGCTGAAATGATTAGCTTTATAAAACCATGAAGAGGCCGGGCGTGGTGGCGCACGCCTTTAATCCCAGCACTCCGGAGGCAGAGGCAGGTGGATTTCTGAGTTCCAGGCCAGCCTGGTCTACAGAGTGAGTTCTAGGACAGCCAGGACTACATAGAGAAACCCTGTCTCGGGGGAAAAAAAAAAAAAAACATGAAGTCTAAAGTTGGGATGACATTGATTGCAAGTATAGAATAAAGTCCTGTGTGCAGTAAAGAGTTAGCCAGTCACAAGGAAGTTTGTAGATAAACACCTCTATAACTGGGGCAGCCTACCCTTCATCAGCAACTGAAACAATTATGGCAATGGTGCCTGGTCCTGAACTTCACTGAAGTTGGAGCACTCCTGTCAAAGCTGTAACTATAAGGCCACAGGGCTTATGTGTCATTGTTTTCCTGGTGCCTGCTGCAGCCAGCACAACCCTTTAAAAAAAATATCCTGGAATGTTACAAAGTCTGTGATGGTATGTTCATACTCCTCAGTTCCTACTCAGGATGACAGGGATCGGTCAGTCTAGAAAGAAGTCCCTAAACATTAGACATGGTAATAGGAAAAGCAGGAACAGAATGCCCATGGAAACAAGGGACATGGCACCTATTCAAAGAGGAGCTCCTGAGCCCCTTCATTATAAAAGGTAAAGAGGGCCAATGTAGGTGGAGCTAAGATCTGAGAGCTAAGATCTGACTTTTCCTGCAAGGAGCCTCTCAGAAACTGGGTTGCCTGCTTTTCAGCATCAAAAACCAACATCGCCTTAGGCTAACACATATAGGAGTTGCCTATCCACAGCCTTGTCCACAAGCTACAAACTTAACTCCTGACTTGGTTCTCAGAGGAACTGGACATGTTAAAAGCCAAGCCCAGGTGAGGACAGCAATCATAGGGTGGCACTGTCCCCACTAAGTATTCCAACTGTAAGGAGCTTGATAAAGTGGGCGGAAGAGGCAGTGTCAGGGAATACTTGAGATCCCCCTACAATCCCAAGCTCCTGTAGTCTCACTACATGCCAACACAAGGTGAGCAAAGGATACATTCTAGGCAGAAGCCTACATGTGCTAAGTAGCCTAGGTGGCAGCAACAAGCAATTCTGGGTGGTGTGGTATGCTCATGCTCCTGAGATAACACTGCAGTAGGAGCTGTGTTCTAGAGGGTTAAGCTACAGAGTTGTGCATAGTTGGTGTGGTGGGGACACAATGGTGTCTGGCTGATGAAAGGCAATACAGGGGAAGGATGGAGGGAAGCTCCTTATTGGCTTAAAGCTAACTGGTATGGAGAATACTGCAGGTCTGGAAAAGATCTTACCAGACCTTTATCCTCACACATATTTTTTAAAAAGGTGTCTTTCTGTAGCTTTGGCTGCCCTGGAACTACAGGAGATCATTCTGCAGGGATTGACAGTGTACTACACTTGGCACTGCTGTGACACAGTTTGAAACCACAACACAGACACCATCCTGATTAACTTAGTTTTATTGAACAGTCTACACCTTCAGTGATACATGCACAATGCCAATATAGGCTATTTGAGGTTTCAGAATTTCACAAGTAGATTCAGATCTCATTGGACATCCAAGCATGAGACCTGCAGTGGGTTTAGCCACATCAGGGCAAGCAAAGGGCTCCATCTGTTTTCACTGGGGCTTCGGCCAGATGACCTGTGTAAGGCTCTGCTTCCTGTTAACAGCACCACAAGCCGGACACCGTCCAGAGGCCTGTGGAGATACCTGCTAGGCACTGAGGCCAGGCACTGCACCCTTAGCCCCCACCACCTGGAGAGATGCCCAATGGGCTGGAGAGGTCAGACCCCAACCTGGAGTTGAAGTTTCCAACAGGCCCAACAGTGGTAGAAGTCACAGGAGGGGCACTGGAAAAGCACTGTATCCTCAGTCTCACAGGCTGGGCATACAAATTCTGTTGCAGGAGGTCTAAGTGAGCACACTGTTCAGTGTCCTGCCATAACCAAGATTCACTGTAGCCCCTATTGCTTACTCCAATTAGGCTTTGTAAACTCATTGGGTAGTCTAGGAGGAAGTTGAAAGGGCTTTGGGGTGGTATCATCAGACCGCACACTCTCATCTGGCCTCTGTCTAAAGAAGGATAAGATCTTACTCTGGGTCTTCTCAGGTTTCTTGGACATCGAGGGCCCTAAAGATAGCAATGAGTGCAAGAAACTTATGAGCTTCCTTCCTGTTAGCCCCTGGTGCAGTGGGCTCAGGGTAACAAACGGCAAGGGTAGGAGTCTTCAAGTGGGCCCTCACCTGGTTTCAGGTCCTCATGGGTAAGCTCAGGAGGCACAGTTACACTCTCATCCCTGGGACCTGGGAGGTCCAACTCCTTGCCTGTGGTAGGCAGGCCCATTAGGTCTGCACAGGTCTGTAGGAACTGAGGCTTATGATGCCGACGCACAAACATGCCAAATCCTGTTGGGGAAAACTTGTGCTCAAGCTCTGCACTTACTTCTCACAGAAAGCCTTCACCACCCTTGCCAGAACCTATGCCCTACACCCAAGGATTACTTACTCTGTAGCAAGGATAAGTGTTCAGGTTTTGCAGTGGTCAGTGCTGCCACCACAGCCACCACCTTGTCCAGGTTATCATCCTGTTTGTATGCCCTCAGAGCTGCCGTAAGCTGGTTGTAGCTTGCAGATCCCAGAGCCTTATGGACATCAGATAGGTAGTCACTCACAGCAGGCTGGCCAGGTTTTTCTACTGCACATCCCACTTTTGGACAATGGCTGGTGTATCCTGGTTTGGAGAAATGATACTCCCTTTGGGCTCAGAGAGCTGGAAGGGTAGGAGGTGTGTAGGGGGTGTCAAATGGCTTGGGGAGTTCCCCACCACCACTTCTTTCCAGGAATCCCTGTAGAGTCTGCTAGCTGCTCAGGACAAATAGATTTAAGAACCAAGCAGTGCAGCCTGCCTCTTCAACGATTTTTAAGTCCACTGGGGGGTTTTTGGGAGCCAGGTACCTTTGGAGGTTAGATGGGCTGACAGGTGAGGCTGCCCCTGGTTCAGGTGCTCTCCAGGATCCAGCTGCCTGTCTACACCTTCAGACAAGGTCAGTTTAGACTCTGGCACTCTCTTTCCTGAAGAGACATGCTCCTAAGATTAGGCCTTATAATCCTCAGACAGGAAAGGGGACCCTGATATCAGGCACACATCACAGACCCACCTGACTGTCTTAGAGGGCCCAGTGAGTCCTGCTCAGGGGCATAAATACCTACACCTCAATGAGTATTGAGCCCAAAGGGTAAGTTTTCCCTCTTCCATATCTGCGTGCATCAAGCACTGAGACAAGCACTGCTTTGTGGATAAATAAACCCCTCTACCACACCTGCCCTACATAAAGCACTGCAACAGCTACTGCTCTGTAGAGGGGCCAGCTCAGCTGTTCAGTCAGGAGAGAAGTAGGACAGGTACTCAGCTGCCAAGACTCTAGCATGAATTCCCTAGGGGAGGTCTCTTGGATGCCTAAAAGTTCAACAAAAAGTGCTACCCTCTGTAGACAGAATCTGGGAGAATATTGGTTAAAGTAGCCAAACAAGAGCCCAGGGATGCCTACTAAGCCCATTCTGGGTGTAAACTGCCCTTCAAGTCTGAGGTTAAGTGTCTAGCCTGGGACCTTGCTTACTGGTAAAGTCCACAGTTGACTGAGCTTGCTCTCCAAAAGGAAGGCTGTTACCTGGCTGGTAGCCACATCGTTGGCCTGTTAGCTGGAAGCAGATGTCCTCAAACTGCTGCTTGTGGTGGGGTCGAACAAACTGGTAGAAACCTGTGGGAAGTAGTTGTCTTAGCCATATACTGTGATTGATGGGCTAGACTCTGTGGACCATAGCCTACCTACTAGGCCTTTTCTCTGGGAATCAGAGTCAACCCTGGGCCCTATAACCAGCCCCACCTCCACTGTAGTGTTAACCCTATAGCAGAATTGTGAAATCCAGGGCACCTTTAAGCAGGGTGTGTTTCTTGGGGTCTTCAGCAAAGAGGCTGGTGAGAGAGGCCACTAGGGCTTCAAAGTCATCAGAACTCTTATAGTGCTGCAGGGCCTGGGTAAAGGTGTCAAAGTTAGCTTGGCTCAGTGCTTGCTTCACAGCCACCATGAACATCTTGGCTCTGTCTGCCTGTGTGCCAGCCACTGGTTCCTCCTGGAAGAAATATGATCAAGAACCCTATCAGAGCCAGTCCTTTCCTCCTTCCTTGGAGGCAGTACAGCGTTTTTGGATTCCAGGGCACAATGACTTGCCATTCAGGCTGCCTGTGAACCATCTACCAGGGCAAAAAGTAGAGAGGCTGCTAGAGAAACAAGGTCAAAGTCTGGTAATATGGTGACACTCAGGCCTGTCTGAGATCATACCAAAAGCAGTCAGAAACCTATAGGGAACCTATATGGCCCCATAGCAGAGGACACTTGTCAACAGGCTGCACCCCATTTCTGTACATCTCAAATCTATAAAGAATTATGTAAGCCAAGACAGCTTGACTTAGGCAGCTCCTACCTGTACCATTTCTAGCTCAGGCTTCCACATCTAGTGTACTTCCAGATGCAACAGCCCTCCTGAACACTGTCTGAATCTTCTTACAAGCAGGACAAGGACAAAAGCCATTACACTTGGAGCTTTCCAGCACATAGGGATTAATGGCTTAGGATGTAACTAAATGTTTCATCTGAGACTAAGAACACACTGTACCTCCTCATATGGATAATTCAGTGTCCACACACAGAAAGAGCCAGCACCAGGCCACTCTGCTCATTATGGCAGAGGGAACCACCAGTTGTCAATCCCAAACCAAATGATCCTAAGTGTCAAGACAGATTCCAGCAGAAAAGAAAAGGTTTTCTAGCCAGGCGGTGGTGGCGCACGCCTATAATCCCAGCACTTGGGAGGCAGAGGCAGGCGGATTTCTGAGTTCGAGGCCAGCCTGGTCTACAAAGTGAGTTCCAGGACAGCCAGGGCTATACAGAGAAACCCTGTCTGTCTCGAAAAACAAGAAAGAAAGAAAGAAAGAAAGAAAGAAAGAAAGAAAGAAAGAAAGAAAGAAAGAAAGAAAGAAAGAAAGAAAGAGAAAGGAAAAGAAAAGGCAGGGGATCAAGAGTTCAGAGTCATTCTTGATTACATACTAAGTTCAATGCCTGCCTTTTTATGACCCTATCTCAAAAATAAAAAACGGGGGGGGGGGGGGGGGGGGGGGGGGGGGGGGGGAGATTGTCTTCTTAGAGAAAGAATGGTGAACTGGAAGCCCCAGGTTATCAACATCCTAACTGCTCAACTCTAGCCACACCCTTGTTTGGTTAGGGACAATGGGAACCAGAGGTAAGATTCCCACATGAGCCCACAGCAGCTATCTTAGCTGCAAGGGACACTAACATACCGGATGGTTGACCAGCCTGACTTTCTTCCTTCCTCCTTTTTGCTCAACAGACAGCCTCTTCTCGTACCGGAGAGATTGGGTGGAGGAGCCGAGTGCCTGAGGGAAACACAGTTGTGGTCCCAACCCAAACCCAGAATTTCAAAAGCACCTGTGATAACCTTTTGGGTTCCCAGGATCCTTGCCTGTGTCCTGAATAGAGACTTGAAATGGATGCAGGGAAGGGTCAGACCCTGATTCTGATGGTAACACTGATATTCTGGACTTTTTATGTCATGCCCCTTGGCCTTGTTTACAAGTAGCAGTGAGAAAGCCACATGAGGGACACATTTATGGCATCTGATTGTCAGAGCAGGGATGGAGGGAAGGAGGTCCAAGTCAGATCTAGGAACTTAAAGGCTTTTGGGCAAAGGGCATCTGAGAAGAAGGAACTCAAGACACCACTCATACAACACAGGCTGGGAGAAAGGCCAGCTTTGGGCATACCAAGGATAGAAGTGCTAAGTTTTGAGTAGACTGCCAGACTGACCCACCAAAGGGATGTGGTGGTGGCCCTTTGGGAGCCAGGGTCTGGGGATGAGGTATGGCACAGTGGTGCTGTGTCATGCTCACTATGTCCTGGGAAGGCCATGTTCATGCCAGATACCCTCACCCCACTTCACACCTGCTCCTCAGATGCTCCAGCCTTCTGCTCGTTGTATTCTAAGGCAGCTAGCAGCCCCATGGGTCTCTGCTGGGCAGAAAATGTCTTCTGCTCATACTCCACACACAAGCTGCTCTCACAGTCTCCAGCAGCTGGTAATCCTAAAAAAATATGTGTTGGCAGGAAAGCTTATCAGAAAGCAAGAATACTGCCTCTGTAATATGTGGTTTTTACCCAACCCCACGCACCTATGGGCTTCCGTCTAAGGCTGGGCACATGCACATCCAAGCTCATGGCTTTCCTGGTGGAGAGGGAGTAGCTGGACAATGTAGCCTCCTTGAGACCAATTTCTCCCTCACTCACACTTGAGGTCACAGCCTGAGGAACTGGCAAAGGCATCTGTAGAATCATAGGGTGAGGAGGCTTTCATCCACTGCTCCCCAGAGAAGGGATTCTAACCCCTCTATGGGGACACAGGCAAGTCAACTGGGCATTTGGAGCTCACAGTTTTTTGAGCAACACGGAAGAACTGGGCTACATCTCGGATGACATGGCCGAAGTTGTCATACACCTTAAGGAAGGGGCGCACCCAGGAGGGCAGCTGGGCCCTGGTATCAGCATAGGCAAACCTGTGGGTGAATGAGTGGCTGTCAGTTCATGTCCTCTACTACAGAAACTAAGGGCCATCCCTGCCCTACAGCCACTATACTCAAGCTTCAAAATGAAGGAGTAGTATCTGTTGGCAGGGCCAGAAAGGTAGCTATAATAGCCTTTTTACAGGGGAAGAGGATTGTGGATCTAGAAAGGGAGACGAAATGGGGATAGTCAGTGTCTTCCTGTACCTGTGGTCACACAGGAAGATGGCCCCATAGTCATGGCGGTGTCGGATAACCCTCCCAATAGCCTGGTTCACAGCCCTGGATGCTTGTTGCTGATACCATTCCTGCCCAGAGAGGCACTAGAAAGTAAAGAATTTTTTTGGTCATTAGGGTCTTTGGTCCCCAAAGTTCCTTGCTTACCCAGCCCTGTGGTATCTCACCTGGCCTCCAACCCCACTCCGGCTTTTCAGCTCATCCAAAAACTGCATCTTGAGGACAACACGGGGATCCATTCGTGGCGGATATGGGAGGCCCGTGACAATCACACCACGACCATTCATGTCTGAGAAGTCCAGCCCTTCACTGGCCTAGAACAAAGAAATAGGTACTCCTCTCCCCTCTTAACTTCTACCCAGGCTTGTGGTCTACCCATGCCCTAACCCTTTCAGCTACCTACCCCAGGAATTGCAGGAAAAGAGAAAGTTCCATCCTCAGGTCCACACCTGGGCTCACGTCAATTCTGCCATACTCAAAACCTCCTAAGTTTGGCCTTGGCTATTAGCACTCAGCAAAGCCCCTAGTATAGCTCCCTACTAATTTGTTTGCTGGACCCAAGGCAGGAGCTTTGTTTCAGACTATGAAAAGAAACATGCAGGAAGGGGCAGAGACCTCACCTTTCCCCGACACACTGCTAAGAAGGTGGCCCCATTAGACCCAGGGGAGACAACTTGCTGGTAGTAGGCATCAATGACCTATATGGAAAGGATGGTCAGTCAGGTTTTGTTCCCTGATCTTATCAAATGAGAACTAAATCTTATTCTTTGAGACAAAGGGGACACTAGGGTTCTGAGAGCATTTCCATGATATTATACCAGCAGATGCACATCCAATATCCAGAGCCTGTCTAGTGTTTCCAGAAAACAGAGATCCCCATAGGTTGGGGGGATTCCAAAGACTTGGACAGAGGATGCACTGCTATTATCTTCATGCCAAACCATGTTAGGGGCATTCTGGTGAAACACTCAAGAACTTGGAAGTAAGCATAAAGTCCAGAACAGGTAGCCTGGAGTCAAGCAGAGTCCCTGAACAGAGATAGTGGTTAGCTGAAGATTTTGAGGGGTGCTAGATGTAGGCCCCACCTGATTCCTAATTTGTCTCACAGACCTCTGAGAAGCTGCCTTTGTTCCTGGGTTCCACGAACAGAGGCTTTAGTGCTTCCACCTTCTTGGCCAGTCCTTGCACCTGTGGGAGAAAAAGCTAGGATGTAAATGGACAGGTAAGGGCTGTGGCCACAGCCCTGTTTACATGCTCTGTCCAACTACCTTGCCCAGACTTTCAGTCATATGGGAGGATGCTCTCTTTCAGGAATATATGTAGGGGAACGCACCTGCCAGAACTCCAGGCTTTTCTCCATGACAGGGTAGGAAGGGAAGAAGACCAGAAGCCCATGGGGCACCACGCGAGCAATGTTGCCTGGAAGTGGTCCAGGCAAGGCTTAGAAGACTACTGAGGGCCCTGTTGATTCTTAAGAGTACAAACTGAGGAGTTCCAGACCCCTAACCCCCATGGACTAGGGTAGAGGGTCTAGGACCAGACCAGTTATGAAACAAGGGTTTCCTAAGGAAGGAAGAAAGAATTATGTGTGGAATAGTACTTACTCAGAGCCTTCCCCAGGGAAGATAAGTACTCTTCAGAAAATCTGTACAGTCAGACAGGCTGCTGTTATGAGAGGCCTAGACCCCAACAACCCTCAACACTATACAGACAGGCACAGAAAGCAGGAACCTTTACCTTTTGTCATAGGCAGAGCTTAGCTGAACACCATCAGGGCCTCTGGGGATAACCCCTACCCAGAGCTGGTTCTTGTCAATGATGTGTGGATTCTCCAGACGGACCTGGAATGGACTGGGAATGGCCAGAGGAAATAGATAATGGGATAGACCAAGTTCTGAGAACCTTCAGGATACAGGCCCACAGAAAGCCCTCAAGTCCAGGCAAGCATCCCCACCCCCAACCACCATGTTCCTAGTGTTGGGACCTCCAGCCAGAGGTGTCTCATACATACATCTGCATCTCCAGAGCAAAGGAAGACAGTGGAGCCAGTGTACCGCTGGTGAGGATAAGGGTACGGACTCCTTGGCAGACCAGTTCCCGCATACTGTGGCTGGGACTGAAGCACCAATAGCTCAGCACCTTCCCTGCAAGGGGACCTGGGTATGAGGACAGGACTGGGGTCTGCCATCCTCATCTACTGTGTTGAAAGAGCAAGCCACCTGCATCCACACAGGTCCAGGTGCACACATCAGGACAAAAGTCCAGGTCTGAGCTGAGGCCCGAGCCCAGCCTATAATCTGGCCCCTCTCAGGGATCCAGAGAACAAGAAAGAGGTTGACCCAGAAGGATACTGGCAAATACAGAGAAGATAATCTGGCCCCAACAAAGTTCTGTAGAAACCATGACATGTGGCACTAGACCTAGAGTTACTCTACCAAAAGCACACAGGGAAGAAACAGCATCCAAACTCGTGACATGTCAGGCATAACTGCTAAGGGAATCAAATTCATAGATTCTGGTCACATAGTAGTAGGCAAGGTCAGATTCAGAAGGAAGCACAGTTCTAAGCAATGCCTGACTGACTAGAACCACACACTGCTCATTCCTAGAAATCTTTGGAAGCTCCAGAAATTAAAACATCAGAACAACTTAAAAGTCACTCAAGGCAATGCCAGGTGCCATCAGAGATGATTTCCATTCCAGGACGGGACCTGCCCTGCCTGAGGCTGTCTCAAAAGTGGCCAATGACCTCAATAAACTCATTTCCTATGAACACCCTCTAGGGAAAACTACCGAGAAATCTCTACCTGAGCACCCACCAACCTTCAAAGGCATCACTACCACAAAGGACGCTTCTTGCTGGGAAGAGGATATTTTATACAGTTCCTGGGGACAGAACCACACCATAGGTCCTACTGAACTCACTCCACCTCTAACCCACTCTTCCTGGTAGGCTCAAATGACTTAAACCACAGTATTCACATAAGCTCCATAGGACTGCTTCTGCTAAGGAAGGCTGTAACCTGTGCTCTTAGACAAAGCAGTCTAAGAGCATAGTTGCACACACTTGAGAGGCAGAAGCAGGCCTGGTCTATATAGTGAGTTACAGGGCAGCCAGTGTTACATAATGAGACCCTGTCTTGGAAAAAAACAAAACTAGGCAGCCAAAGAAAGAGTAGTCCATAAAGACGGAAAGATGAAAAGAGAAACTCACAGACAAGGCATTCATTGCTGGAGGATGTGAGAGATGTGGGAGCTGGGCAGGGCTATAGCCTTGCTGTGGGGTACATTTGACATGTAGCCTGAATACGGTCCAAGTTAGCAGTTGTCACAAGGCACATCTGTGAAGCCAGCTGCTGAGGCTAAATTCCACATAGGGTAGGTGGGGCAGACTGCAGTCAAGATCTCAATACTATAATACCAATGTAGAGAGTGTTCAAAGGCCCCTTACCATCTGCACAGCAACCCCAGTAACATTGGTACCACTCTTAAGGTACTAAGAAACAGCTGAACCCTAGAGACTTTATGAGAGGTAGAAACTCACACCAAGCTCACTGTAAGCAATAGGGTCGGCCACTTGCTCTTCAGACATGACTCTAGTGCTGTGGCACTGGCTAAAAGATGAGAGCCATACAGGTCAAAGCTAACTTAACCTAAAGAAGCACATCCTGAGCCAAGTGTGACAGTGCACACCTTCAAGCCTAGCAAGATCTCTGTGAGTTTGAGGCCAGCCTGGCCTACATATCTAATTCCAGGCCAATAAGGGTTACATCTTGTCAAAAAAAAAAAAAATTCACAAAATTAAAAATTTTTATTTAAAAGAAGTGTATTGAATTAGGTGTGGCAATACCTAGGAGGCAGAGACAGGTAGATCTCTGAGTTCAAAGCCAGTTGGCCTTCAGAGGAAGTTCTAGGACAGCCAGGGCTACACCGAGAAACCCTATCTTGAAAAAACAAAATAATAATAATAATAATTAATAATAATATACCCTAAGTCAGGGAGGAGAGGCATTGCAGAGCCTGGGTTCTGCCACTGCACTACTAGGTGACTCTGGGTGGATAAAAGTGCTTCCTGTCTCTGGCTTTCAGTGGGCATGAGTGGGCATGACTCCAGATGTGATGTTATTATTGTGCAAAGGTTGAGCAGGGTAGAGTTTCCTGCAGTGAAGATTTGTACCTTGTTTCCTGGATGTAGTGGTACTCCAGGCATCTGACCGCTGAGCTGCTCTCCGGTGGCTGGTTTCAGGGTGTATGTGTACCTGGAAGAACAAACATACACATGTACCTGCCCAGGTCCTAAAGCAACCTTGCCCCACTGAAACGTTTAGACTTGCCCAAATCCTGAAAGCCGCTCTCACCTTATAGGAATGTGAGATACCCAGCCCCACCAGAGAACCACGGCTGCCTTCCGGAGGGTCCACGCTGAACACAATCTGAAAGGCACAGCAGCAGAGCAAAAGGAAAAGGAGCCTGGGTTGAGAACACAAGCATCTTCATAATGAGGTAACAACTAAAGCCTCTTAGCCCAGCATCCAAGAGCCCGAGGCTATTTCATCCTTTTCTAAGTCAGCCCTCTACTGAGGCAGATGCTCTCCATTTGTCTCAGTGGCCAATCATCACACCCAGGCCGATCAAGGGGCAGTAGCTTATCCCTGGTGTTACTTTCTCTAAGTGGCTCCAAAGCTCTCTTGGGCCTCCCCTACTGGGAGCCACCGGTGCACATTAGGGTTGCAGCAGCCAGGACAGCCTTACTAACTCAGTTCACTCTTCCTTCAGTGACTCTCAGTGCTACTCTAATAATTCAATATTTAAGATTGTGGCAAGGTTCTTAAAGTCCAGGAAAAGGTTAATCCCAAAATTTCACCTGACAGAGGAAAAACCAAGACAGTTTATGAAAACAAAAAGGAGTTTATTCTAATTAGTATCAGAACTTACCAAAACCTTGACAAATAAGAATAAGTCGTAAAGCAATACAACAACAGCAGCAAGAGACTAGAGAATGAAAGAGCCAGGTAAAAGTAGACTCCTACCCCTTATAAGGAAGGGATGGTGGGTAGATACTCAGCCCCTACACAAACCCACAAAACTCTACAGAAGACTTCAAGAACCAAAGGAAACCAGGTGTGGGCTAGGCAGCATAAGCCAACGCAACAAACCCTCCAGCAGCAAGAAAACCTTTTAACTGAGCCTACCAAAAGACAGAAAAGGTAGAAGATATGTCCATCATACAGGGTGAACACACAGGACTTACAAGGCCTCCAAATCAACAAGAAACACAACCATATCAAGGAAACACCACTATAACCACAGGGTAAAGAATTAAATGAGAGACAACAGAGAGACAGGTTGGAAACAGGTGATTCTGACTTCCCTCAAGAGAGTTTCTCTTTGCATACACCTCCTGCCTTGCAAAGGTAGTTTGTCACCGCTTTTGGCCTTTCTTACCAGGCAGATCCTCTTCAACTGTGCTTCCCTGTTCATCTCCAACTAAACCGACAATCCCAAACTCTCATTCCAGGGTTCTTCTGTGAATAGAAGTCCCTTACAGCCTGTGTGAAAGCCTCCAGGCACTGTGTCCCACCTGATGTCCACTGGGCCAGCTTCCCACCTGGGTTGTGTGAGCATGGCACTGTGTTCAGGAGTTTTCTGTGTCTGCCTAGAATTCTGGCCTTCAGGCCATCATCATCTGCTGCTGCCCTGCACCTCCTGAGCTGCCTTCATTGTTCTCATCCCCACCTGACACAACCTGTGAGAGGAAATGAAAGTAGTCTGAACCACTCTTCCCTGGGCCTTAGCCTGGCATGAGTGTTTAGAAACACGTTCACATACCACGACCTAAACTGGCCATGTGAGGGATAAGCAGGGCTCCCTGATTTCATTAGAGTCATGTATTTCTCCAAGAATACAAAAAACAAAAATTTAAATTGCTTGGAGCGAAGGCTCAGTGATTAAGAGCACTGATGCCCTTCCAGAGGTACTGAGTTCATCTCCAGAAACTACACGGTGGCATCTGTAATGGGACCCAATGCCCTCTCCTGGTGTGTCTGAAGAGAGCGACAGTATGCTCACATGCATAAAATAAATGAATCTAAAACAAAACAAAACAAAACAAAAACCCTTACACTTAAAGAATAAAAGAAATCTCAGGGCTGGGCAGTGGTGGCTCACGCCTTTAATCCCAGCACTTGGGAGGCAGAGGCAGGCGGGTTTCTGAGTTCGAGGCCAGCCTGGTCTACAGAGTGAGTTCCAGGACAGCCAGGACTGCACAGAGAAACAGTCTCAAAAAACCAAAAAAAAAAAAAAAAAAAAAAAAAGAATTCCAGCTGGGGGCTGACAAGATAGCTCAGCAGGTAAGACTGCTCTTCCAGAGGTTCAAAGTTCAAATCCCAGCAACCACATGGTGGCTCACAAGGACCTGTAATGAGATCTGACACCCTCTTCTGGTGTGTGTAAAGACAGCAACAGTGTACTCATTTATAATAATAAATAAATCTTTGGGGGAAAAAAAAAATTCCAGCTGACTAAGAGACTAGTTCCCCCAACTTAGCAAAATGGTATGTGATAAGAGGAAAACTTGACTCTACAGTGTGAGTGCATGTACATATGCAGGTATATGTGAATGTGTGTAAGATGAATGCTCACTACTTGTGTGACTGAGGTGAGCAAAAGCAGGGGGTAGGGAGCAGGATTCCAATCTAGGAGCCACAAACTCTACTTCTGGCTGACCCTTCTCTGGCCTGACAAAATCTGACTGGCTAGTTGCTTTTCTGTGTACATTCCCAAACTCTTGGCACCTACGGTTATGCAAGAAGCAGCTGTGAGATAAGCAACTCACCAGTCACCTGTTCTGCTGCTGAGGGGCTTGCTAGCAAGGATCTAGCTCGCATAATACCAGTGTGGGGTAGGGAAGGTACTAGGAGCCTTTGGATCACTTGCCAAAGAAATTGCAAACCAGGGGCCAGGCATGGTGGCGCACGCCTATAATCCCAGCACTTGGGAGGCAGAGGCAAGCGGATTTCTGAGTTCGAGGCCAGCCTGGTCTACAAAGTGAGTTCCAGGACAGCCAGGGCTATACAGAGAAACCCTGTCTCGAAAAAAACAAAAAAACAAAAAACAAATTGCAAACCACTGGGCAACAAAGTCTGGGTTCCAAAAGTACGGATAAGGAAAGTATCTCCTTTATAAACAGAGAGTAGAGAATAGGGTTCTGAGGAGGAGAGAGGTTGTCCTGCTCACATGAGCATTCTAGGTCTGGGAATAACAGTGCCTCCCCTCTGTGCCTGTAGTTGAGGATGAGCCCACATGGGAAGAGTAGAGTAGATTCTTGGAAGGTGTTTCTGATGAAAGACCCTGCTGGTCAGCAGAAACCAATTTGCTTAGTAGGACCAAGGCTTCTGGCACTGGGGACAAAGCATACTCCATAATGGCTAAATGGCCCAGCTGTGGGTGGTACAGGGGCCCCAGACAACAAGAAGTCATAGACTCAATAGTCATGGATAGACCACAATCCTAGGAAGCAAGATGCCTAGAAGATGCCTACCTAATATGCCTCTGGAGAAGCTCATGTAGGAGGGAGCCAAGTCTGCCAGGACAATTGGGTGCCAAAATCTTCCTCATCCCACCAAACATCTGCAGTCTTTCAGTCAACTCTCCATTCATGGAGTGGAAGGCTGAGACTACTATATTCCTTATCACAAAGCTGGCTGAGAGGGAGCAGGCCTGAGCTCATACCTTTCCTATCATATGTACACTTGGCCCCAAGCCCTCATTGTGGCCCAGCTACACCATAATCAGACTCACAGAGGTCTCAAACATTCACAGTCTGCCTCTCTAGTAAGAGGATTTGCTTTGTGATTACAAAACCAAGGCACTTTCTGCTCACTAGCCATAACCCCATGTGTTCTGGAGTTACAGCATGGGTAGAAGCAAACTGGTGGCTTCACACAGCAACATAGATGAAGGGACTGGCTGTGCCTCGGTTTTTCCAAGGATCAACAGTTGTCATCCAGGCACATTAAAAAAAAAATAAAGAGGATCTCACTATGTAACACAGATCTTACTATGCAGACCGGGCTGGGCTTGAACTCAGAGATCTGTCCACCTCTGCCTCCCAAGTGCAGGTCTTAGAGGCAAGCATTACTATAGGTGACTTCAAACCAGGAATCTTAAGACGTACTATTAAAACTTAGCAAGGTGGGGGTCTACTTGAAGGATGGCCCAGCAGTTAAGAGCACTGACTGTTCTTTCAAATTTGATTCTCATCACTCATATGGTGGATCTGACCCTGTCTTCTGGCCCCTACAGGTACCAGGTACACATGTGGTAAACATACATGCATTCAAGCAAAAATACCCATTAATATAAAAAATGATTAAAAAAAGCAAAAACAAAAAACGAACAAAACAAAAAATCTTAGAAAGGCTAAGCAAAGCCGAAGCTGCCCAGAGGCCTCACCATTAGGATCACCCTTCACAACCTGGTCAGGACGGCTGGCGCACTAGAGCTGAGGACATAGCTGCACTATGACATATGTGTTCTATACCCAAGGACAACTGCATGTCACACAGACAAGCGAAAGATAACCCCAAAACAGCACAGTGAGAAGCAGGAAGAGACCTGATGAGGTGAAAGGAGTCCAACTTTGTCTCTGACTGTGGCACCAGAGCCATCCCTCCTATACCTTCCTTCTTCTACTTCTACTTCTACACAGACCATGGCATTTATAGGACCTATTTGCCTTTCCTCTGAGAAGATACTCAGGTCATTTGTCTCTAGATTTCTCCCAGTCTGAAGCTGCTATCTGGAGCTGCTATCAACAAGGAGGCTCTGCCCAGCCCCAAAGGGGACAAATGAATTCCAAATAGCTCCTGACCTCACTCTTCACAGGATCTTGGTCTTAAAATACTACTCTGGATTTATCTGGCCACTAAATAGCCAAAAAAAAAAAAAAAAAAAAAAAAAAAAAAAAAAAAAAAAAAAAAAAAAAAAAAAAAAAAAAAAAAGGCCAAATCTGCCCTCTGTTAACAACGCCCACTAAGGCCAACATACATTCAGGTCAAATGAGACCAACACTACATTCAGGTCAAAGTAAGATGCTTAGGGTTTTAGACATGTGATATGAGGATCTTTGTCCATTCCCTGAAGCCTTTGTTGTCACTTCCAGAAACAGAGAGCCCAACAGTTAAAAGCAGTCTCCTACCTGGATGAAGTCCATGAGCTTCTGCAACCCAGCCGTGTTAGTGAACACACCAGTACCTGTGGAGCACACAGCAAAAGAGACAGTGAATCCCACATCACCAGGACCCATCACTGGCTTACTTAGCTCTGTCTCACGTCTGCGGAAGCAACCAGCCTACCCATAACCATCATCAGGGACAGGATGTACTAAGGAAGGGCAGCTGACCTGTTCTTTCTGGTGTTAAGGAGCAGTCAGATTGGGGAAATCTCCCCAAAGGACTATAGACTTCCAAAACAATGATTTGGTCATTTGGTCAAATGATAAGGGGGAAGGTGGCTGCTATACCCAATGCACAGCATATACCATTACATGTGACAATGCACATCTGACTCCAATCAACAGAGTCACAGCCCATAAGGACATTGCCCTTTGGAAACTTGATCTCCTAAACTAAGCAGAACTGAGGTACAGCAGCAAGAGGGGGAAGCCAGTGAGGTGCACACCTCACTGAATCCAAAGTCTCTGGCACTCCTCTCTAAAAGGGAGCTAACCAAACAATACTACAGTAAGAAACCACATGCAGCAAAGATGAAAAGAACATATGGTTGGCCAAGTGTCACTACTGACCCTGTGACTCAATGAGAAAGAAAAAGCCAGCTGGGCCCAGTGGCCACCCCTGAAATTTTAGCACTCTAGAGACAAAGTCAAGAGGATCAAGATCAAAGCCAGTCTGAATTTACAGTAAAAACCTGTCCCAGAAAACCAAGAGCTGGGATGTGACTCAAATGACAGAGCAACCATGAGTGAGATCCTGGGTTCACTCTTCAGTACTACTCAGGGTTAGTTAGGGTTAGCATGAAACAAACATGAAGGGTTGGCTGGCTGGTCGGGGAGCTTTGTTGACTAGATTCTTTTTTGGGTGGGGGTGGGGGTGGGGGGTGGGGGACTCGAGACAGGGTTTCTCTGTATAGCCCTGGCTGTCCTGAACTCACTTTGTAGACCAGGCTGGCCTCGAATTCAGAAATCCACCTGCCTCTGCCTCCCAAGTGCTGGGATCAAGGATATGCGCCACCACACCCAGCTTGTTGACTGGATTCTTGTTCACAAGGAAGGTATAATAGCAACCTGCTGACACTGATGGCCAAGTGCTGACTGCTGGACATGGAACAGTAAGTCCTGCCGTGATATTCGTCTATATCAAAACCATAGCCCCTCATGCTCTATGTGGACAACCCAAGACTCACGGCCTGCCAGGTGCTGGATTATCTGGTCCAGTGATTCCAAAATGCAGCCTTTGGTTTGAAATGTTATTTGGGCTTCAGCAAACAGCTCGAAGATGTAGCTGCCAAACAGAACAGAAGCTTGAGACTGAGAACCTACGAGGAGTAAGTAGCCTTTGAATTTTCTGCACTCAGAAATAATTGCTGAGTACTTCAAGGAGGCCAAAACTGGAAGTGAGAAGCTTCTCCCTATAATGGTCTCCTAACAGGCAAAGGACAGTGGATTACTGTCATGAGAACCACTACCTAACAAGGAAAAGACAGGTGCGTAGGCAAGGGACCAAAATTAGGGGTGCCTGAATGCAGGTCCTATGTGTTTGAAGGCAATGACTCTGGGTAGCAACTCTAAAAGCCTTGGAAAGAAATGGGGAGCGGGCAACAGAAGCCACAGGAACAGGGGAGGCTTTGGCAGGGCCTTCAGGTGTAAGTAAAGAAGGCCAAACAAGCACACCAGAACCCAGGTCAGATTGGTATATCTGGATTATTTGGGAGTAACTGGAATACCTGGAAAGGTTAGAACTCAGGGGAACAAAATGGTTCAGAGAGAAGGCAGGTAGCCCAAGACCCCCCTAAAAATGCTTTATCTTCCACAAGCACAGACTAGGTCCTAACACAGCTACTGGCTATATACCTATAAGAGCCACTACACCTCACCCCAGCTACAGTCCCTTATCAGCCTTCAAACCAGGCTACCCACAGTGCTTTTTAGGGGGGAAAAAAAAAAAAGCAAAGCAAACAACAACAAAAAACAGATGATGGGACAATCAAAACCTTCTGGGCCTCTATGAGCTCTAAATAGGCCTCAGTGATAGCAGTAAAGGTGTAGTTATAACTGACACTTGCTGTGTTATCAAGAGACCAGAGAGAGTAGGAGGAAATAGCTGGAGGAGACACTACTGTACAGCAGAGTATGTTGTTAGTCCCAATGTGGCCTGTAGACATGGCTTGTTCCTTTTTCCAGGAGACCCGAGTTTGGTTTCCAGATCCATATTGGGTAGCTTACAACTGTCTGTAACTCTAGGTCCAGGGCATCCAACACCTTCTTCTAAATTCCACAGACACCAGCATACATGTGGCACACATTCACACAAACATCCGCATATATATATAAAAGAAAAATGTCTTTTTTTAAATGTTGGTAATTCTTATTAAGCCTTGAAATTTGAAAAAAGACCCCACTGCTGGGGTCAGACAAAACCCTATGAGGACACTATTTATCTCCAACCCCAGACAGAACTTGGGGTAACAAGGTCAGCATCTATCTCTCACCTTCCAGGTTTGGTGATGCCTTTGTCATTCCCAGGCAGCTCAACAGCATCAATAGCCTCCTCCAGGCGAAGCAGGATCACTATGAGCCAAGGATATGTCAGGAGCATGCCTCTCACCCAGCTCAAGGACAGGAAAGGCAACACTTACTCTTTAGCTTTGCAATGTCTTCCAGCTCCATGTTGAGTCCTGGGTGAAAAATACATAATTCTTCATTTTTTTTTTCATTTATTTATTTATTTATTTATTTATTGGTTTTTCGAGACAGGGTTTCTCTGTGCAATCCTGGCTGTCCTGGATTGCTATCATACTACTCTGTAGACCAGGCTGGCTTCGAACTCAAAAATCCACCTGCCTCTGCCTCCCAAGTACTGGGATTAAAGGCGTGCACCACCACTGCTGGCCTAATTCTTCTTTTTTTTTTTTTTTTGGTACTGGTTTTGGTTTTGGTTTTTCGAGACAGGGTTTCTCTGTGTAGCCCTGGCTGTCCTGGAACTCACTTTGTAGACCAGGCTGGCCTCGAATTCAGAAATCCGCCTGCCTCTGCCTCCCGAGTGCTGGGATTAAAGGCGTGCGCCACCATGCCCGGCCCTCTTCATTTTTTAGGTGTTGTCTATAGCCTCAAGAACCAAGGTTTCCAGTGTGGTAGAAAGGGAAGGTGGTAGGGAAATTAGGTAGAGTCCACATTTGAATCATATACAACAGTATGAGCCCACATTTAGATATATGCATAAATACATTCATGCACACAGAGGTTCTTCCTCTCCCTAAAGACCTCAAAATAACTAATAACCATCAGCATGTGCCCACATGTATTCAGACAGAACTTCATGAGGACAGAGAGTAAAACATTTCTCCTCTGAAGGGAAACCAGGGCTTGCTGGAGGCTGGATAGGAAGCAGACTATCACAAGCCCAACAGCAAAACAGTTGTCCATCATGGCCGTGACTGTTAGGCCAAGTTAGCAGGACACAGAGATCACCTTCTAAATGACTTTGGTGGGATATTAAGCCTCAGCAGTAAGACTGATGATGGGTTGTTACCAACCATAGATACTTAAACGAATATATAATGATTAATATTGGTTAGTACCGCCAACCTGATAATCTCCAGAATAAGTTGAGACAAAAATCTCTGGTCATGTCTGTGAAAGGGTTTCGAGGTTGGGTTAATTGAAAGGGTAAGCAGAGCCATTCCATGGGCTAAACCACTGAACTGAATAAAAAAGAATAGGAAAGAAAAAGAAAGAAAGAAACAAAGAAAGAAAGAAAGAGAGAGAGAGAGAGAGAGAGAGAGGGAGAGAGAAAAAGAAAGAGCGAGCTGGGCGTGGTAGCGCACGCCTTTAATCCCAGCACTCAGGAGGCAAGAGGCAGGCGGATTTCTGAGTTCGAGGCCAGCCTGGTCTACAGAGTGAGTTCCAGGACAGCCAAGGCTACATAGAGAAACCCTGTCGGAAAAACAAACAAACAAACAACCCCTCCCCCAAAAAAGAAAAATGTTTTTTCAGCCAGGCATGGTGGCGCACGCCTTTAATCCCAGCACTTGGGAGGCAGAGGCAGGCGGATTTCTGAGTTCGAGGCCAGCCTGGTCTACAAAGTGAGTTCCAGGTCAGTCAGGGCTATACAGAGAAACCCTGTCTCAAAAAAACCAAAAAAAAAAAAAAAAAAGAAACTTCCTTTAAAGAAAGAAAGAGAAAAGAAAAAAGCTGGGTGTGCTAGTCCACACCTTGGAGGCAGAGATAGATGGATTTCTGTGAGTTCCAGGACAGGATGATCTCCACAGAGTTACAGGACAGCCTTACCTGTTTCCTGATTACAGACACACTAACTGCTCAAGCCCTTACCATCATAAAGTCCTAGCTATGATGGATTATATTCTGAGAATGTGAATTAAGATCACCTTTACTTCCGTAAGCTCCTTTGGCAAGGTATTTTTTTTTTTTTTTTTGATAAGGAGAAAAGTTACTAATCAACATTTAGACAGTAGATGACAATCAATCACCAACTGAGAATCAACTCAAACTTCCAAATTTGAAATGGGGATATATGTTAAGCATGATCTGCTTTTCCAATATGAACAGTGTCACCACAGAGCTCAAGAATCTTTACAACACTGTTTCTGCTACAAAATCAAAAGGATGAGAACTGGAGATGGCGTAACGATTAAGAACACTTGACTGCTCTTCCAAAGGTCCTGAGTTCAATTCCCAGGAACCACATGGTGGCTCACAACCACCTATAATGGGATCTAATTATGTCTTTTGTGGTATATGAAAAAAGTATATGGGGGCTGGTGAGATGGCTCAGCGGGTTAGAGCACCCGACTGCTCTTCTGAAGGTGATGAATTCAAATCCCAGCAACCACATGGTGGCTTACAATCACCTGTAATGAGATCTGACGCTAGGGCTGGGGATATAGCACAACTGGTAGACTTCTTACCTACTGTGCACAAAGCCCTGGGTTTGACCCCAGCACCAAATAAACCAGGAATGGTGGCCAAAGTTTATAATCTCATCATTTAGAAGGTAAATCAGTAGAACCCGAAACTAAAGTTTGTCCTTTCTTACTTACTTACATTAAGTTTGGGGCCGCCTTTTTTTGCTTCAAAAAAGAAGGGAGGAAAAGAAAAACTGAAAAGCAGTGAAAATATCAGATGAGCCAGTCCTCCCTGGACTACAGAGCAGTTAGACAGCACTTCCTACAACTACAATACTCCACCCGAGGGAAGAGGGAAATTTATAAAGACTCGAGAAAGCAAACATGTGGCCTGCTGTCTTTTTTTCAGACAGGGTCTAAGTAGTCTTGAATGTCTTGGAACTCACTAAAGTGAGATGAACAGAAGTATTTCTTTGGTTTATTAATGGTGCCCTATCTGGTATTAACAGACAGAAAGTCACACAACAGGAACCCTGATCTAAGTTTCTCATGCCCCAGAATGCTATCTAGACAAAAGTTTCTAGGAAAACCAGACACTGCGCTTATGCAGAATATGCTTCCAAGATACCTCTAATAGACTGAGTCTACTTAAGTTCTTAGCCATAATCTTACCTGAGCTGGACGTGTCTACAATGAACTCCTGTTGGAGTTCACCCTGCTGAGTCACCCGGGCTTGTTCCTCCAAAACCTGGTTGATAACCTCCAGTCCTGAAGCCACATCATGGGGAGTCAAGTCAAAGGAGGCTGACTCCTCACATATCTTCTCCTGAGGGCCAAAGTAGACCTGTGTTACAGCAGAGTGGGACTGACTGGGGACTCTAGGAAGCAGAAGTGGAGTACAGGAAGGACTGAAGAAGTCCCCAGAGCCCTAGCTCCTAGTCTATAAAGTCAAAGTTGGTCCAAGGAAATTCACTGCCCAAACCAATATTTTAGAAAATTATTTCACTTTGAGTTGCCAAAATTCTGCTACTGGAAAATTTATCAGCAAAAGCAGTTATTTTGGCATCAAAAGTCAGATGATACCACCAATCAGCTCAATAATCCCCATAGCTGCCTGGAGCCAAGTAGGAAATAAGATCCTGTTGTGAGAAGACCTGGCTCTCCATCAGTTTCATCACAGGCTCCACAGCAGCTAANTTATTTCACTTTGAGTTGCCAAAATTCTGCTACTGGAAAATTTATCAGCAAAAGCAGTTATTTTGGCATCAAAAGTCAGATGATACCACCAATCAGCTCAATAATCCCCATAGCTGCCTGGAGCCAAGTAGGAAATAAGATCCTGTTGTGAGAAGACCTGGCTCTCCATCAGTTTCATCACAGGCTCCACAGCAGCTAAGGATGAGGCTACTCACCCTCTGAGGTCATTCTACATAGCCCTGAGTAAGCAGGGGCAACAGACACAGGGGTGGTGGCAGCGGTGGGTTGTCATTGTGATCATGAGCTGGTGAAAAGGGACAAAGAGAGTAAGGGGGGCTCCAGAATTACTCATGATGCTATTACTACCAAAGATGAGCAGCTGTCTCCACAGAAGTTTCCTACAGTCAAGCCAAGTAGCCTGAAGAGTAAAGACATGCTGGAAAAACAAGAGTATGGTACAAGAAAGAGCAGAGCCAGGCTATCCCTATCAATTGTCTAACCAGTTGTCTAGAAGGGCACAGGCCCAGTGAGAGGCCCAGTTTGGACTCTGTACCTAAGGCACATCTGAAGCCCAACCAGCCAGTCAATGGCCCAGGTGAGGCCATTGATAAGCACCTAAGAGAAGAGCAGCACCTAAGTTTTCTTGGTCCCAAGAACCTTGCCGCTGGATCCAAAGTAGAACTTCTCCAGAAACACTGAGAAAGCTGGGGAGACATGAAGTACTTAGCATAGAGGCCAAGCGGACTCACCACATTGTGAGCTTCATCAAAGATCACAACTGTTCCCTTCAGGTCAATGCCGTGCGCCTTACGACTCTACAAAGAAGGGAAATTACCATGAGCTGAAGTCATGTGGGGCCAGCTAAGAGTGCAGACCTGCATATACAGGTATCACACATTATGGAAGAAAGAGCAAAGGCTCTCATACTACACTATGAGAACCGGCTCCTTCTCCAGGCTGACTGTGAAAAGCAGACTCACAGTTACCTGTCCAAGTCTGACCAAAGTTGGATGCTTGTGGCCATCTATACTAAGAAATTGCTCACACAGTACAAAGCAGTATATGTTACAGTCAACAGGATGATCAAGTAAGCCAGCTGAATGGCTAAGTAGGAAAAGGCACTTGCTTCTAAGTTTGATGACTTGAGTTCAATCCCTGAAACCCATAAGGTAGAAGAGAATTGAACCTACGAGTTAAGGGTACAGTTGTATTCTCTTTTGTCTTTGTTTTGTTTGTTTGTTTTTCGAGACAGGGTTTCTCTGTGTGGCCTTCGCTGACCTGGAACTCACTCTGTAGACCAGGCTGGCCTCAAACTCAGAAATCCGCCTGCCTCTGCCTTCCAAGTGCTGGGATTAAAGGTGTGCGCCAACGCGCCCGGCTTCTCTTTTGTCTTATTTTATAACACTGGGTACCAAACCCAGGGCCTTAAGTGCTCTACCACTAAGCTTAAGCTGGCCTTGCTCTTGTGATCTTTCTGCTTCAGTCTCCTGAGTGCTGAGATTACAGGAAGGCATTACCATGCCTAGCACCACATTTTTTTTTTTAAGATTTATTTTTATTTTATGTATAAGGGTGTTTTTACCTATGGGTTTTTACCTGTGGACTATAGTCATGCAGAACCCACAAAGGCCAGAGAGAGGGTGTCAGATTCTCCTCGAACTATACTTAGAGCTCTGTGAAACACCATATAGGTTCAGGGAAATCAAACGTAGGTTCTCCAGAAAAGCAGTCAGTGAGTGCTGCTAATTGCTGAGCCATCTCTCCAGCCCCAGATGTGAATATTTTACAAACAGTATTCTACTCTACATTCTACATGAAGAATGTAGCTTTGAGTGGGGTAGTGGTGGTGCACGCCTTTAATCCCAGCACTTGGGAGGCAGAGACAGGAGGATTTCTAAGTCCAGCCTGATCTACAGAGTGAGTTCCAGGTCAGCCAGGGCTATTCAGAGAAACCTTGTCTCAAAAACAAAACAAAACAAAAAAACAAAAAGAAGAAGGAAGAGGAGGAGGAAGAGGAGGAAGAAGAAGAAGAGGAAGAAGAGGAGGAGGAAGAGAAGGAGGAGGAAGAGAAGGAGGAGGAGAAAGGAGGAAGAAGAGGAGGAGGAGGAGGCGGAGGAGGAAAAAGAGGAGGAGGATGAGGAAGAGGAGGAAGAGGAGGAGGAGGAGGAGGATGCAGCATTTCTGAGTAGGGTTTCTGAGACTCATTTCTCATTGTTGGCAGTTTCTAACTTCCCACTTCTGGTAGTTGTCAGTAAATTCCAGTTACTGCATTCCTGAGTCACTGGACTAAGGACTTTATTTTCCTAGAAGGTAGCCACAAGCACACACTGTTGACAGAGCTACTGCATGATCTCCATATCCACCAGCCACAGTTGGGACCTCCGTCTGCCCCACACCTCACACTTTAATTTACTTCTATCTTTGTTTGCTGCTGATGCTGTTGTTAATCTACTTTGTGGCAAGGATAGTGCTTGTGTTCACAGGTAGAGGTCTTAGGACAATCTAAGAGTTCTCACCTTCCATCATGTAGGCCTTAGGAACTGAACTCAGATCATCAGGCTTGCTTGGTGATAAACACCTTTACCAGCTGAACTATCTTGCCAGCATGCTTCTTTTTGTATATGTGTGTGGTCCTGGGATTGACTACAGTGGCTCACATAAGCTAGACAAATGCTCTACCACAGAGCTAAAAGTTCCTAGACCCTAAAGTCTCTTAATTCCAGCCATTTCCATCAGAATACAGTATCACTTCCTATTGTTTGGGCCTGGAATGTCCTTGAGACTAGAGCAGTTAAACACCTCCACACAGGCAGAGTGGCCATTGTGTAAACTTCAGAAAACTATCTACTCAGGTTTCTTAGAAGTGAGCTGGGCCTTTGTGCACTGTGGATCCAGGTCCTTTGAAAGGCTGCAGCATTTCCTCATTTTCTGAAACTTGCTTTTTTCCTTTAAAACCATGTTTTGAAGTTTTTATTAACTTTAAAATGCTTACAGCTGCATATTCCATTTTTTTGATAAAACAAAGAGCAAATATATGCATAGTGTAAAGAAACACTGAAATTTTGACATATTAGAATTTTTGTTTTGTTTTGTTTTGTTTTATTTTTCGAGACAGGGTTTCTCTGTGTAGCCTGGGCTGTCCTGGAACTCACTTTGTAGACCAGGCTGGCCTCGAACTCAGAAATCCACCTGCCTCTGCCTCCCGAGTGCTGGAATTAAAGGCGTGCACCACCACACCCAGCATATTAGAATTTTAATAGGTACATAAGCAATGAAATTTACAACACATGAATAACTAAATCACTTACTTTTTCACGGAGCATGTTCAATAATAGAAAATTAAGTTTGACCCTAGTATCTGTGTGTGTGTGTATATGTATACATACATATGCATATAACTTGAAAAAGTAAATATACACACTATTCTCAACTAGGATTAATGCTAAAAAAAATTTTTTTTTAACTAACAGTGGGAAGATCAAGATGTCTTAGAAGGTAAGGCACGTTAATACCCAAGCCTCAAGTTCAATCACTGAGAACTACATTGTGGAAAGAGAGAACCAAGTATTCCAAGTTGTCTGCTAACCTCCACATATGCATAGGCAGGCTAACATATGCACAGTGGATCACACATACATACACTCAAACAAAAATAAATTAGTACTTTACAATTTTCTTTTAAACTTAACTGATAAAGCCAGGCGTGACGGCCCATGCCTTTAATCCCAGCACCCGGGAGGCAGAGACAGATGGATCTCTGTCAGTTGGAAGCCAGCCTAGTCTACAAAGTGAGTTCCAGGACAGCCATGGCTGTTATACAGAGAAACCTTGTCTCACAAAAACAAAAACAAAACAAAAAATAAAACCTAATACTGTTGAGAGGAAAAACTGATGTTAGAGTTTACTAATCTTCTCTCAGAGTGTGACAGCATACACCTTTAATTCAGGAGACAAAGGCAGACCAATTTCTCTGAATTCAGGCCAGCCAGGGCTACACAGTGAGACCCTGTCTCAAAACAAAATAGTAAGACTTTAATTTTTCTAATTCTTTTAAAAAGCCTAAGCTTGGCCGGGTGTGGTAGCGCACGCCTTTAATCCCAGCACTCCAGAGGCAGAGGCAGGCAGATTTCTGAGTTTGATGCCAGCCTGGTCTACAAAGTGAGTTCCAGGACAGCCAGGGATATACAGAGAAACCCTGTCTCAAAAAACCAAAAAAAGCCTAAGCTTGAAATTTTGATTTAAGTCTAACTTATTTTGTTTTGTTTTTCAAGACAGTGTATCTTTGTGTAGTACAGACCAGGTCTGCCCCTGCCTCCCTAGTGTTGGATTAAAGGCATGCAATACCACAGCCCTGCTAAGCCTAACTTTTTAATCTTTCCATTATGACTAACAATATGAGAATAAGTATGAAATAAGAATCCTCACCCTCAAGTCAGGCTGCGTCATACATCTGTAATCCCATCCTCATCAGGCAGAGACAGAAGGATAGACTAGGATACACAGAGACACTGTCCTAAAACTTTTCAGTTGCAGCCTTTGCATTTAGATTTGCAGTGAGTACTAAGCTCATTCTGCACTCAGCCACCTATTCTAGTACTATGGTTTAAAGAACAGAGTAAAAACAACAAATTTTCATCCTCCACTGAATTCCTTTGATATGTATATCAAAACCCTGGGCAACAATAACTCAATAATACAATAAAGTAGTGGTAAGTGCTCACTAACTGCAGTGATTTCTAACCTAGTACTTCAAAACTGTCATTCTGGGGCCAGCAAGTTGGCCCAGCAGGTAAAGGTACTTGTCTTGTCTTTACCGGATCACGGAAGCCTTCTTTCTGTCCACTTCAGCTAGCTTCAACCTCTGCCATTCAATAGCATCTTCTGCTATCTGCTCTCCCAACTCCAGATACTAAAATCCAAGCTCTGTAAGAGATGCCTAAGTAGCACCCCACACTTTTAAGTTCTTGACATATATTTACCATAGGGATTAGAAGCAAAAGATGCCCACCAGGTTATTACTAATACCAGAAGTTACTGACCTTGTCCATGTGGACAGCTATGGGAGCCAAGAATATTGGTAGAGTGTTTGCCTAAACATCCATAAAGCCTTGGATGTTTTCACTCTGGTTAGCCTGCCTATGCCTAAGTTGCTCAGAAAGAAGAACTCATAGCTCTAAGCTATTCACAACTGCATCTGGACAGGTATTCAGCCTAATCAGTGATAAAAAAACAAAAACAAAAACAAGAGGCCCCTTGCCCACATTCTCTCTCTGAGGACCTAATAAACAAAGGTTTATGTGGCCCCTCCACAGCCCAGGGATAACCCTGGACATCAGTAGCCATCAGCTTCTCACCTTAGCATCCAACAAGTAATTGTATGGCATAAAGATGATGTCCGCTTGCTCTTTCATGTTTCGAGAAAGGTAGTATGGGCACATTCTGGGAATAAAAAGAGACAGGGGGCTGGTGAGATGGCTCAGCGGGTAAGAGCACCCGACTGCTCTTCCGAAGGTGATAAATTCAAATCCCAGCATCCACATGGTGGCTCACAACCATCCGTAACAAGATCTGGCGCCATCTTCTGGAGTGTCTGAAGACAGCTACAGTGTACTTACATATAATAAATAAAATAAATCTTTAAAAAAAAAAAAAAAAAAGACAGAAGACCTGTAAGTCCCTTCACAGGGGTATCCAAAGAGTACAACCATTACATGAGTCATTGTGTCCTCTGGTAAAGGAGGACCCTCTCATTCTGTACACAGAGCCTCAAAGAAATTGGTACCTGACAAAAAAGGGCAGCCCATGTGAATTTTTCTCTATGTGAAGGTATCATCTGTCTTAACACTTGATTGGTGCTGTGTTTGGTGGTGCATACCTTTACTCACAGCACGTAGAAGGGAGAAGTAAGCAGACCTCTGATCAGGCCAGCATGATCGTAAAAATGAGTTCTGGGTCACCTAGGACTACACAGTGAGACCCTGTTTCAAAACAAACAAACAAACAACAAAAACCCAACTCCAAAACTTGATGGAATCAGGGAAATGTCTCAGGGATATTCTAAGTTCGATTCCTAGAATCCATGTAAAGTTGGAAGGAGAGAATCAACTCCACTGTCTGCTGTCTGCTAACATGCACACCAACCATCCATACATATATACACATAAATAATAATGGTCTGAGTATGTCAGTCAGCAGAATGTTTGTCTAACATGTACAAAGCCCTGGGTTCAATCCCCACAACCATATAAGCCAGACCTGCTGGTGCATGTACCACCTCAGCACCCAAAAACTGAAAGCAAAAGGTCAGTTCAAGGTCATCAAGACAGAAACAGCTCAGTGAGTAAAGTACTTCCCATAGAGGCATGAAGAACACAGTCCAGGTCCCCAGAATCCATATAAAGCCAGATACTGTAATCTCAGAGAGGTGAGAGGCAGAGACAGGAGTTCTCAGACAAGTTAGCCTACATTCTCAGGAATAAACAAGATATTCTATCTTAAGGTAGAAAGCAAGAACCAACACTCACGGTTGTCCTCTGACTGTCACACATATGCCACGGCACCTGTACACCCACATACATGTCATACACACAAAGAATTTTTTTTTTTTAAAGATTTATTTTATTTTATTATATGTAAGTACACTGTAGCTGTCCTCAGACACTCCAGAAGAGGGAGCCAGATCTCGTTACGGATGGTTGTGAGCCACCATGTGGTTGCTGGGATTTGAACTTATCACCTTCGGAAGAGCAGTCGGGTGCTCTTACCCGCTGAGCCATCTCACCAGCCCCCACAAAGAATTTTTTAAAGGCGTGGGGAGGACTCATGGTCATCTTAACCACACAGTAAGCTCAAAGCTAGTCTGTGTTATATGATACCCTCCCTGCCTTAAAAAAAAAAAATCCAAAACACCCTCCATAAAAACAAATTTCAGGGCTGGAGAGATGGCTCAGTGGTTAAGACTGTTCTTCTGAAGGTCCTGAGTTCAAATCCCAGCAACCACATGGTGGCTCACAACCATCCGTAATGAGATCTGACTCCCTCTTCTGGAATGTCTCAAGACAACTGCAGTGTACTTACATATAATAAATAAATAAATCTTTAAAAAAAAAAAATTTCAGTTGGGTGGTGGTGGCACACACCTTTAATCCTAGCACTTGGAAAGCAGAAACAGGTGGATCTCTGTGAGTTCAAGGTTACCCTAGTCTACAGAGTGAATTCCAGGATAGCCAGGGCAGTTACAAAGGGAATCCTCGTCTTGAAAAAAAAAAAACAAAAACAAAAAACTGGAGAGATAGCTCAGTGGTTAAGAGTACTGACTGTTCTTCCAGAGGTCCAGAGTTCAATTCCCAGCAACCACATGGTGGCTCACAACCATCTGTAATAGGATCTGATGCCCTCTTCAGGTGTGTCTGAGGACAGCAACAGTGTACTCACATTTAGAAAACCAACCAAACAAATCCAGTCCCATTCTTGAGCACAGGTTATAAGAAACAAAAAAAACCATAAAAACACAAGAAAGACAGAGCAAGCAAGAGGGAGGGAGGGAAGGAGAGAGAGAAGAAAGGCAGGTTGATAGGTAGCTTGTTTTCTCCTTGTTTCTTTCTTGTTGTCTCAATCTGTCATTCTGTTTGCAGTACTAGGAATGGAATCCAGGGCCTCACACAAATCAGACAAGAACTACATACAGCCTTTTAGCTGTTCAAGATTCTCTCATCACCACTTCAATGTACAAAGCTGTAAGTCACAGATGTGGGTGGGAGGTAGAGGCAAAGAGGATCACAAGTTCATTTTCAGTTACACAGCAAATCTTGAAGTCAGCCTGGGCTTTATGAGACTCTACTCTGTCTCAAATAAGAGAAAACAAATAAAAACCTATAGATTTACTATCCTCAGAAGTGAGTTGAGCTTCACACACACATAAGGAAAGTCATCCATGGTATACTAAGCCGGAGAATAAGCACAAACAAAACCCAGCATCTACATGCAAACACTTCACAATGGTCATCCTGGGGTGACGTACAGGACAGGGAACAAAGCTGATTTCATATTTTTCACCTCATATTCCTTAGAACTGCTTAAAATTTTTCACATTGTTGGTTTCATAAAAGATAAAGTAAATGTATTGTGCTTCCCATATGATGAGAATCTATCAAGGAAGGACAAAACAGCTATAGCCTCACTGGGAGAAGGTCTTACTTGTGTTTGCTTCCGTTCTTGACAAGGTCCTCAATATCCAGGATGGGGGTAGCCAACTCTTGCTCCAGGCATTTCCCTGCAGGTAAGATACAGAGTAAGCACAGATGCTCGGGGCCCATTGGAGTATCCAAAGACTCCAAGAGATACCCAAGGCAGAACAACTCCTATGAAGCAGGCAACACTGCATTCTACTCCCTTTGACTTACCAGAGAGAATCCTTACCAAGTGGACCAGGTCCCCAGGAAAGACCACAACCTGAAGTGATCTCAAGGGAGCCCTGCTCTAAATGTGAGACAGGTTCTAGTATAAAGTGACAATATCTCCCAGGGCCCCAAACAGCCTGTCTACCCCTGGACATCTCAAAGCAGGACAAGAGAGGATGCAATACCCAGCCTCAGGAGGTAGAGTGAAGCAGAGCAGCCCAGACTCACAGGTTTTCATCATGGTCCACAGATAAAGAGTAGTACCATTTGCTCTAGCTTTCTCCCAATCAATGGATCCAGATTGGCACCAAATGGAGAGGTAGTAACTCAAAAGCTATAGCAGGGCACAAAGGCAGACAGAGCCTACCCAGTTAGTTCAACTTGTATTTTATTCCTTTCCTTGCAACAGAAGCTAAGGAATAGGCACTACCTGTGCTAGCTACAACGCCCAAGGCAGAAAGGCCCTTAAGGACTAACTTGCCATAGCACAATCCCCCAACCCTGAACTACTGAAATGCCTTAGAAAGTGATTGCCAATTCTGGATCAGCCACATATGAAACTCAGCAAGGCTCCCCTCAACTCCTAGTTCTACTTTGCACTGTGGCTGTTTCATGACCAGACCAGGTGTCAGACTCCGTCTCTGAAGGAAGGACTAAGCCCCACTCTTAGCTGCAGAGGCTAGAAACACATACACAGTGGTGACTCTCCAAAAATGTCTCCAGGAATGGCAGGGCTAATACAAAAGGAAGATCAGATCCTTAAGCAGTACCATACAATAAACCAGCCATTTAGTTCACACTAAAACAGCAATCCAGTTTCCCATATTTTCTGTTCAGAGCTGAGGAAGGGACACCTGTAGAGGGATGGCAAAGACAAGTAAGGCAAGAAAACACAGGTGGAGAGAGATGCCTAGAGTTGTTTCAGATCCATTTCTTTTTTCTTTTTTTTTTTTTTTGGGGGGGGGTTGGTTTTTCGAGACAGGGTTTCTCTTGTATAGCCCTGGCTGTCTTGGAACTCACTCTGTAGACCAGGCTGGCCTCAAACTCAGAAATCCACCTGCCTCTGCCTCCCAAGTGCTGGGATGAAAGGCGTGTGCCACCACGCCCGGCAGTCAGATCCATTTCTGATTAACGCCTACATGGAGATGGCTTGCCATCTACCTCCCAGGTCCTTCTGGGATGCCAGCTAGGCAGCACTTCAGCTCTTTACCACCTTCTGCCCTCACCAACAATACAAGCCTTGTGTGCTGGTTTTATGTCAAGTTGACAGAAGCTAGAGTCATCTGGAAGAGGAAACCTCAATTGAGAAAATGTCTCTATTAGATTGGCCTGAGGACAAGCCTATGATGCACTTTCTCTATTGATCCTGATGTGGGGGACACTCAGAGCCCAAGATCACCGTGGGTGGTTTCACCCCTAGACTGGTGAGCCCAGTTATTACAAGTAAGGAGGCTGAGCAAGCCACTGGAAGCAAGCCTACTAGTAAGCAAGCACCCCTCCCCAGCCTCTGCTTCAGTTCCAGCTTCGTTTCCTGCCTTGAGTTCCTACCCTCACTTCCCTGGATGATGGACTACAAAACCTAAGACAAAATGGACCTAAGATAACTTCCTCTTGAACCCCTGTGAGGCTGCAGCCCATTCCAAAGACAAGCAGGACTGGCCAGCTAAAGAGACATGATCTCGGCGCATACAAGAACAGAGAAATCAGGTTCATAGATAAACAATCATACAAAGGCCAAGCAGTGAGATAACCAAAGCCAAATGTGGAGGGAGCTGGTCTATAGCTCATAAAACTAAGCCCAGAAGCCTAAGAAGGAGATAAAAAGAGGTCAGAGCTGTTAAACCAGGTAGAATGGCTCATTTCTGTCACAAAGAACCTAGGGCCCTAAAGGAGTTTAAGCACAGGGGCAACTGCTGTGGCCCTCAAGACCCCTCATTCCTCAGGACCTATGAAAGGAAAGGACTGGGGCAGAACATCAAGCTTATAGACATCAAAGTGCTGACCCATACAGTATGGAGAACTTGCTAGGGTTGGTCTCACAGGAACTCTACCAGAACCCTCTGGCATAATGCAAAGGAATACCTACACCCACTTCCTTTGCCATGACTATGCATGGAGGTGGCAAGGATGGAGAGAGAGAATGAGTAAATCAAGCAAGCACAGGTCATAGAACAGTAAAGGCAGAACCAGATGGGCAGGGCTGAGGGCTCCCTCATAGAAATGAATAGAGTCAGAAGACAGAGTACATTCAAGGGTGAAAGATATGGGTCAGTTGGTAGACGCCTTCCCTAGTATACAAAAAACTGGATTAATCCCCAGTATTGCATAAGCCAGGGATGGTGACACATGCCAATAAATCCAGTACTTGGAATGTAGAAACAGAAAGACTAGAAGTTAAGTTCAACTCTGGCTACAAAGCAAGTTCAAGAGCAGACTTTTTGAGATGTTGTCAAAATAGAAAAAGAGATGAGAGCTGGGCGTGGTGGCGCATGCCTTTAATCCCAGCACTTGGGAGGCAGAGACAGGCCGATTTCTGAGTACACAGAAAAACCCTGTCTCAAACCCCCCCCCCAAAAAAAAAGAAAAGAAAGAAAAAGAGATGAGATGAACTGTTAAGTTGATTCAAAGGTTAAGAGAATTTGTTTGTTACCACAGAGAACCAGTTTAGATCCCAGTACCCACATCAGTCAGCCCACAACCACCTGTAACTCCAGCTCCAGAGGATGCATTCATCAAATCTGGCTTCTGGGGCTGGTGAGATGGCTCAGCGGGTAAGAGCACCCGACTGCTCTTCCGAAGGTGATAAGTTCAAATCCCAGCAACCACATGGTGGCTCACAACCATCCTTAATGAGAACTGGCGCCCTCTTCCGGAATGCCTGAAGACAGCTACAGTGTGCTTACATATAATAAATAAATCTTAAAAAAAAAAAAAAACAAACAATACATTAAAAAAAAAAATCTGGCTTCTGTAGGTACCCACAGCCATGTGTGCATTCAACAAACAGACACAAACACCCTTTTAAAAAGGGGGTAGAGGTGGGGTTGGATAGATGGCTTAGCAGTTAAGAGAACTGGCTGTTATTCCAGAGCTTCTGGGTTTGTTTTCCAATACCTACATGGTGGCTCACAAGTGTTGCTCCAGCTCAGGGGACCTAATGCCCTCTTCTGGCAGCTGCAGACAGCAGGCATACAATTGATACACGAAAGCAAAACATCATATATATGAGGGGGAGTGGGGGAGAGACCTTCCAGGAAACCCAATATCCCCAGAGTAGTCTCTACCAAGAGGCAGGAGCAGTGGCCACAGGTCAGAGTATTGTCCCTAACCAGGCCACTGCAGGAAAGCATGATGTTGTCTGTATTATCTTCCTATTTTCCACAGACACGATACTTGGGGCATGAGGGCTCCCAAAAGAAGAGTTGTGGGGCAGTGGACTGTGCCGACAGACAGAAGAACTAGTAAGGTAGTAACAAAATTCAGAGCTTTGGGCTGGAGAGATGGCTCAGCGGTCAAGAGCATAGACTGCTATTCCAAAGGTCCTGACTTCAAATCCCAGCAACCGCATGGTTGCTCACAACCATCCGTAATGAGATCTGATGCCCTCTTCCGGGGTGTCTGAAGACAGCTACAGTGTACTTATGTATAATAAATAAATTAATTTAAAAAAAACCCTCATAATTTGAGAACAGCAAGAGTTCAATCTAGCTCCCCCACCAGGTTCCTGTCCTGGAGCACATGACTATGACACCCCACTAAGAGGACCACAACAACAGGTCACATAGCATAGAAACCCAGAGTTCTCCATACTAATGAGGTATCAAGATAGGCCCTGAGTGCTTAGCCAATAAGCTTTCCTTCCTGAGTATCCCCTCCTGCAAAAGGTATTTAATCACTGGCTCACCCTGAGTAAGTCATGTGCATCCTCATCCGCCATGAATAAAGGATTTTGGACAAACAAGGACTGTCTCCTTCATCAATAACCAGTGCAGGGAGGCCTTCATCAAACAGAGTCTTCTTTAGAAGGCCTCTCTGTACTCCTGGGACTCACTCAGTTCTAAGTCAAATCTCCCCAACATGCCCCCCCTCCGCCGGGATCATTGCTGCTCCACACCGCATGCTACGCCCCACAAACTCCTCATCATTTCCAGAGGTGGCTGTGTGCCCAGGAGTTTGAGAACCACAGATTCTGTCCAGCCTCTGCCATTTCCTACCCGGAGAAACACGGGCTGAGATCCCTATCTTAGACTGTATTTAGCCTCCCCTGAGCAGCTTGTCAACAGCTGGCACCCAAGCATCGAGAAAGAAACACAGCCTAGTGCCCCTGTGTTTTGCCTCCCTGAGTGCAGCTTACTGGCAGAAATGCAGACCCACACTCGGAAGCTAACAAGGACAGGGAATGATAACTCTAATCATGGCGTTTCCAAACTGGTTTCCAGGCCCAGACTCACAGTATCCATATGAGAGAGACCTGAGGGTTGGTGCAGGTACATATCTACATCTAAGGCATGGACAATCACACACTGAGACAACTAACTAAGAGTCGTCAGGGACACCAGACCAAAAAATAAAGCAAGCAAGAAGAAACACAGCTGATGTGCTCGCCACAGAGCCATGTCATTATCATATCCCCAGCAGCAGAGAACAAAAGTACCAGGTGATGAGAGATCCTCTCCCTGAGCTTAGGCTTCTGGCCTGACCAGCAACAGATACAAAAGCCTCACTTCCAGGGCCCTGGGCAATAAGCAAAGATGTCAACTTTCGGACCATCAAAGCCTTACAAGTGCTCCAGGGCCACATCGCCTGAACTCTCTTACCTTATGGAGCAATCTCAGTCTGAAGACTAGGGTAGAAAAGAAACAAAAGGAACTCTAATCTAAAAGAGACTGAAGGCCCAGACATTCAGCCAGTTGTGCAAATGTATGAGCCCTGAGGTTACAGAAAGTAGTGAAGGACACATGACAAGAAGCTTTTCTAGCTGGGCGTGGTGGTGCACGCCTTTAATCCCAGCAGGGGCAGGTGGATTTCTGAGTTCGAGGCCAGCCTGGTCTACAAAGTGAGTTCCAGGACAGCCAGGGCTATACAGGAGAAACCCTGTCTCAAAAAACCAAAAAAGAAGCTTTTCTAGTCATAACTCAGCAAATGAAAAGGAGGGTGCAGCAAACTCAGAGGAAGACAGGCGTGCGTGTTCAACTCCCAGCTACAAGTAATGACAACTGCATTCAAGTGCTTAGGGAAATTTGTCAAAGCCCACTTCTGTCAGGAATAGACCAGGCTGCCAACAGGAAAGCAGGAACTCAACATGAATCCTGTTTGAACAGGTCACCTGTTCAATGTGAGAGCCACTCCTGAGTGCTAGTTCTTGGACTGTCTGAGCTCTTCTCCACTTAATGAGGAAACTCCCACGATCAAAAGACACCACCCGGGCTGGTGAGATGGCTCAGCGGGTAAGAGCACCCGACTGCTCTTCCGAAGGTGATAAGTTCAAATCCCAGCATCCACATGGTGGCTCACAACCATCCGTAACGAGATCTGGCGCCCTCTTCTGGATTGTCTGAAGACAGCTACAGTGTACTTAGATATCATAAATAAAATAAATCTTAAAAAAAAAAAAAAAAGACACCACCCAAATATACCAGCCACACTGTGTCACACAGGGTAGAGCACACAGGTTATGGTACTACTAAACTCTAGAAGACTGCACAAGCCTCACCCAAACTGTGCAACAGCCAGTAGGAATAGCTTGAAGAAGTTGGTCTTACCTTCCACATTGTTGTAGAAATGACAGGAGCGACTTGCTACCTTCTTGCGGCACAAACTGATCTGTAAGATGGAAATGCAGAGAGTGCTTACTGGGAGTGGCTGAGAAATGGGCCACCCCATCCCTAAGGCCTCACCAACAACTTCCCCATGTTAATCTTCCTTGAGTTCTCTAAACTCTGGCCCAGCCCACCAGGGAGCACTGTGTCCAGGATTAGCAGCCTCTGGGAACAATTCAGAATTCTAAGATCCAGGTACCATCCAACCAGTAGAACCAGGGAGGTTAGGTGCCCAAAAGCCCACCTGCATGTGATTACTCTCCTGCTTCTTCACTTCAGGATGAATACACAGCTGCTCCCGGGAGCCCAGCACACATACCTTGGGCCTGACAAAAGAAAGAATGGAAGACATCAAGAAGGAGCTGCCTCAGAACATGCAGATTACAGTGTGACCTAGCTGAAAGAGCTATCTGGAAACAAATGGAAGCAAAGAAAACTTAGGGAACAAAGGAAAGAAAAAGTCTAGAATGTGGTAAGACAAAAAAATTGGACAGAGCAACCTACTGTCCAAATTCTGCTACATGTGAGCCCTAGCAAGATATCAAGACTCAGCTGGATTTTGGCTAAAGGTAGATTCTTCTTCCACCATGAGCAAAGCTGTCTTGAGAAGCCAGAGCTGACCCTAATGACAGTTCTGCAAGAAGCCCAGGGTTCAAGGACAGCCATAAGTTCAAAGTTCAAAGCTACTTTCTCATAGTAATGGATATCAAAACCAACCAGTCTTCACCTCCCACATATACACATACACACTCAGCTGGTTCTGGTATAGCTCCAAACCAAGGGCATTATCCAGATACTCTTCAAGGTGTGAATAGGCTGACATACCGGTAGGAAGTATTCCGAAGCTCACTGATGACCTGAGTTAGCTGTGAGTGCGTTCTAGAAGCATAGATGATCTTTGGGATATCTGTGTAGTACTCTGCACAAGCATAAGGAAAGGCAGTAACTGTGAGACATGTTCTCAGGTGTGTTTATACATGCAGCACTGAGCTAATTCAGCCCTGTAAACATCTACAAACCTGACTCTGACCCCAGGTATATACCCAAAATGGAGAGGAATATAGATGATACAAAATTCTCCTTTAATTCTGCTCCAGGAACAAAGGAAGCCTGGATGAACTGGCCCTGTCATGGGCTCTTTCCCTTCCATCCCATCCGCACAAGAGGCCAGGAGAGGTGGGGGTGAGGGTGGGGAGAGAGGAGTCACCTATTGAGTCTCCGTTGGCAGAAGCAGCACTCTTCCAGGATGACAAGGTCCAACTGGCAAAGAGTTCCCCTTGAACTCTCTCAGCAATCTTTAGGGAAGAAACTGCATCTCGGAGATGTTGCCGCCATGCCAAGGTGGAACAGAGGAGGCACAAGGTCTTCCCTGTGCCTGTGGGGCTCTCCAGGATGCCATTCACTTTCTAAGTGGTGTCAGCCACAATAAAGGGAAAAGCAGGGGTGTGGTGAGAAGTCAGAGGACATAAATTAGTTCATGACATTTTCCACTAAAAGCTGTAAGTTAAGATGTCCTCATTAGAGCCGGGCGTGGTGGCACACGCCTTTAATCCCAGCACTCAGGAGGCAGAGGCAGGCGGATTTCTGAGTTCGAGGCCAGCCTGGTCTACAGAGTGAGTTCCAGGACAGCCAAGGTTACACAGAGAAACCCTGTCTCGTAAACTATAGTGGTACACAGAGGCAAGCAGATATCTGTGAGTTTGAGGCCAGGCTTGTCTACATAGTAAGTTGTAAAACAGCCAGGGCTAAGTAAAGAAACCATCTCAGAAAACAAAAACTGCCCTCATTAGCAAAATAATTTCAGAGCATTACTCCAAATATGACCGAAAACTTCAGCCTAATATAGTCAGATGACTAATCAAGTGCCAAGTCTCAAAATACGAAACAGTTCTACAATTCTGGGTATAGGCATTCACCATATTTGAATAGAATTTGATGTCTTCTATCCCAGATATCAGATGGAAGCCTTAAGAAGACATTTGAGGAAAAAGTGATTCAAATACAAGAAGGCAACCTCAAGAAACTCAGTAGAAAGCTAAAAACCCCACACCCCTAAGATTTAAAGACTTTTTCCAGGGTTCAAACACAAAAGTCAGCCACAGTAATACATGCCTTTAGCCCTAGCATGCTAAAGCAGAGACAGACAGATCTCTGTGAGTTGAAGCTAGCCTGGCTTACCCAGGACACCTAGGCTAAAAGTTAGATCCTGTCTCAAAAATAAAATAAATAAATCAAAGTCTCATTTTAAAACGTTCCAAAACATTTTCCCCAAACGGTGAAAGCTGGGTATCCTGCTCCTCTGCATAGAAATGTGCCTCCTAAGCCCAAATGATACCCATTCCTTATCAAATAGACCCAACTCAAACACCATCTACTCAGAAAGGACAGCAATACATTCTCAAAGCTATTCCTCTCTAGAACTATCTCTTTTGTTCACTTGTTATAGTCTCCAAAGAATGCAGACAGACCCTGCCTGGAATAGGGTAGGGCTACAGTAGGGGTTTGCTGAAGGTACACCCTTATTGTCCCCCTCCCTAAATTAATGTCTTGAGCTTTGTAGCTTTACCTTCTGGAGACATTCTAGCACCTTGGTCATATATTCCTCTTGGCATGGGTAGGGCTGAAAAGGAAATTCCACTGTCACACCATTCAGGACTACCCTGGGCATATCAGCCTATATTGCGGAAGACACGGTGGTAGGCCAAGATGCAGGCTGTCTGGGTCTGTCAGACAAACCCCTCTGATCATCTCAGTGTTTCAGCCACTCCAGTTAAGTGTTGGCAGCATGTGGCACCAGGTTTCTCTCTGCAAGAATTCCCTACAACACAGACAAGAAGAAATCAGCCTTTGTAGCTACAGACCATTACACCAATCATTTTAGGAAGCTGTTCCTGTGGGGTTAGAAAATCTGTTATGTCCCTATCAAAAGGAGCTTGGAGCCAGTCATGGTGGCGCACGCCTTTAATCCCAGCACTCGGAAGGCAGAGGCAGGCAGATTTCTGAGTTCGAGGCCAGCCTGGTCTACAAAGTGAGTTCCAGTACAGCCAGGGCTATACAGAGAAACCCTGTCTCGAAAACAAACAAACAAACAAACAAACAAACCTGGGAGCATCCCCCTTGTGGCCTGGACCTGAACACAAAAGCGTGAAAGCATGGAATGTCTCCAGCCTTTAATGCTCTTTAAGATTGGGGTCATGCATCATTCGGTCCAGGTGTGCGCCCAAGTGCAAATAAAGTAGTGAAACAGGCAGGGCGTGGTGCTCGAGCCTTTGTTCCCAGCACTCAGGAGGAAAAAACAGGTGGATTTCTGAGTTCGAGGCCAGCATGGTTTGCAGAGCGAGTTCCAGGACAAGCCAGGACTACACAGTGACATCCTGTCTCGCAAAACCAAAACCAAAACCAAACAAACAAAGGTAGCAAAACAGAATCATGATCTGCGCAGCCCTCCGCAAGTCACCAAACTTCTCCAGACTATAGCTCAGGGAGGTGCCTCTAGCTATAGACGCTGTCAGCAAGAGCCCCGGACCCAGAATGCACCGCGGCCACTTCAGAACTAGCGAGAGCGTGATCTATGACCTCCATCCACTCAGATAAAACTGTCAAGTGCCCCAGCTCACTTGTCTCGGTGGGGCTGCCTTTCAAAATCCGGTATCAAACAACTGTAAAGACGCGGACCCCGCGTGCTCCACAGTCTGCTGATTGGAACTTCGCGGGCAGATCCGTGTAGCCACGCCTAAACGCTACACTTCCGTTTCCTCTCTTCTGGCCCACTACTCAGCACCCGGGCGGAAACCGGTTCCGCGACTTCTGAGTCAGCAGGTTCCCTCGCCTCTGGACGCCTTGGAGCTGGGGGTGGGACTTCGCGTAGTGGAGCAGTGCACCTGGTCTCATCTCTGTATTCTATCCAGAGCACTTAAAATCGCCTAGAGTCTCTCTTGTCTCCCACTCTTTTTTGTTTTGTTTTGTTTTTTTCGAGACAGGGTTTCTCTGTGTAGCCCTTGGCTGTCCTGGCACTCACTTTGTAGACCAGGCTGGCCTCGAACTCAGAAATCCGCCTGTCTCTGCCTCCTGAGTGCTGGGATTAAAGACGTGCGCCACCACGCCCGGTTATCTCCCACTCTTTTTGCTTGTTTGTTTCGAAACAGGATTTTTCTGTGTAGCCTTGGTTGCCCTAGAGCTCACTCTGTAGACCAGGCTGAACTGCCTCTTTCAAGTGCTGGGATGAAAGGGGTGCACTGCCCGTCCACTCATCCCCACTTTTGCATTATGAGCTCCATCTTCTGGAGTCTACTAGTTCACTTGGCTAGGCCACCTACATTGTCCGCACAACTGCACAAATCTAAAGCTTTCTTGTGGTTACTGACCTCATGTCACAAAAGGCATCTTTTCACAGCTGGAGTATATAAAATCCAAATGGCTGCATCTTACCTAGACCCTCCCTCCCCCCTTGATTAAGAGTTCTCACTGCCTCCTCTCTCACTTACCCAGCGTCCAGATTATTTCCAGTCAGTGTCCGATAGCTGTCAGGTGAGTTTCTCTAAATCTCTAGCACCTAGCACTAGCTCACAGTCCACAAGGAACTCCAGGGATGAGAAAGCTGCAAAGTCCTTCAGGGCAGTGCTGACATCAGAGGTGTTTGTTTATTTCAGGCAATCCCAATAGGTATTAGAAAGAAATTGATGTTTCAGTGGCTAGCTCTCCACTACTAATAGATACTTGTTTCAGAGCTTCTCTTTAATACTCAGGTAGTTTCCCACAGATATGCCCATACTTGTGCATATGAGATCATACTTACAGAACACCCTGATACACCTATAGATTTCCTTCAGACTCTCATCTCTCATTGGGAATTTGAAGATGAAGGAGGCCACACACACTGGGATGGCACCAATTCCAGGCAAAACTTCTTGGGCTACTATTGAAGCTGAGACATGAGCTGATTCATCTGCTGCCTGGGTTCACATCAAGACAAGTCTAGATCCACAGCAAATATATAATTGCTTTGAGGCAGCATGCCCAACTTATAATGAAACCATCCTGGAAGGAATGAATATATTCTTAGAGATGCATATGATCTTCCTTTTGACTATCAGGCCATTTAAACAATGGACCCCCCAGAAATTGGAACTCCCCAGAAAAGGAAGGAAAAGAGTGAAGGGGTACCAGACAGAGAAGGGACTCTTCTCAGGGAAGAAGATTTTATGCAGTTATGACAACTTGTCAGACCACTCTGGCAAAGAGACTGAAGCTAGAGATGATGGTTAGGACCCAAGGCTGCATAGTAATGCACATATCTTATCCTCCAAATAAACCTAAGGATCAGAGCCCTAAGGATCACTTGGGAGATAATTAGACTTTACTGTCCCTCTGCCCAGCATTGCCATATTGAAAAAAAAAAAAAAATCCTAGCTGGGCGTGGTGGTGCACGCCTTTAATCCCAGCACTCGGGAGGCAGAGGCAGGCGGATTTCTGAGTTCGAGGCCAGCCTGGTCTACAAAGTGAGTTCCAGGACAGCCAGGGCTACACAGAGAAACCCTGTCTCCAAAAACAAAAAACAAAAAAATCCTCTTCTATTTTCACTATTACATTGTCTACTTAATTGATGTATTTAGAACAAGTTTCCAAGAACAGCTTATTGGAGCTGTCAGATCCCATGCTTTGATTCTTAACAACTAATGACAATACACATGAAATCTATTCTCCTGAGTCTATTCTGAGAGATGATGGGGTGGGTAAACTGAGGAAGGATATAGAAAGTCTTACTCAGGATGCAAAAGAATCTAAACCAAGTCAACAAACTTGGATTCAGTGTCTGCTCTGGCAGACTCCAAGGGGTTCTCTGTGGATAAAACACTATCTCAATCACAGGCTAGATGTAAACCAACCACATATAAGATTGTGATAAGTATAAAGAAGAGAAATAATATTAAAGGGTTCCCATGACTAGAGGCCAGAAAAGGCTTCCATGAAGACTGTTCTGGGAATATTATGAGAAAAGCTATGTTGCTAGCTATAGCTTGGACATAACAAATCTTCCAGAAAGTAAGAAACTGAAACAGGCTAAGAAGAACAGAGTAAAGAGACATTAATCTAAGGACTCCCACTATGTTCAGGAGTATATTAATGCCTACCTTGAGGTCTGGGAGATCGGGAACGACTGGATCTTCCTGTATCTGTCTCTAGGAACCTCCTCATTGCCAGCAGCTGCCAAGTACCAGGATTATGGTACACCTTCCTTGTCCTCTTCTCTCTGATGTATTCCAAGCCAAAGCACATAACAGATGTTTTACAGGTACTTGTTGAATGACTGAATATCCTTCTGAGGTGCCAGACTTCTCCTGGACAGACCAGAGTGAATTCAGATCAGTAAAGAATTCTAATCGGTAATCTCTTAGTCCATAAATAGTATCCACAAAGCAGCTGCTCATGAACTTTCTTTAGTTGACTTTGATTAAAAACTCAAAGCCTGCTCCCAAACATGGCACCATTCTGAGGCAAGCATTTACTATGCCTGCTGTACCTTTAGTATTTGTTCTTACTGTGCCCAGCACTGAGTGCCCAGCATTGAGTGCCCAGAACTCTGCTAGGGACAAACAACATAGCCACTCTGTGGAGTTCAAACAAGGACAAACGTTTATGAGGGAGTATGCCCAAGGTGAGATTATGGCAGTACAGTCCTATGAATCTACGGGGATGCTTTTCGATCTGCAAGAGAAGTCTGGAAGGTTGCGAAGGTTACTTCTCTTCTCTTGATCTCAGCAACTGAGTTTAGCCTCTGGAAGAGAGTCCATCTAAAGCATACTACAATACCCAGATGCAGGTACAGTAAGTAACTTATCTAGAGGATATTGCTGCTTCCAAAGGGGTCAACACCATTATTAGGAATAGATTTGTGTGCTTCTTCCAGCTCCCCCCAGCCCCAAAGCAGAATTCCAATGTACTCATAGAACTGTGTTTTCTCCATATGAATGAGCTTGGTATTTCTACATTAAAAAGTACCACAAGTAAGCATCTCAAGACAGTATCTAGTACAATTTCCTCCATCTCTTGGAGTCTGGCATCATGGTTTCATCTTACACCCAAAATGTAGAAACTCAGAGAGGTCAGAAACTTCCCCTCCAATAGAGAATGTCAAGTAGAGAATGTCATGTCAGAGCTGGTGCTGAAGCCTGCCTCTAGCTCACACCAAAGCCATGTTCTAGGTTTCATGTGTTAGCTCCTGACTTCCATCTGGAGGTTCTGATGGCAAATCTATATCCAAGTATTCATGTTGGCAGAATTTGCTTCCAGTTGTGGTAGTTTTAAGGTCTTGCTGACTACAAGATGGCAATATCTTTTATATCTTTGCCACTTGACTCCATAGTAAGGTCTATCCTGCTTTGAAAGTGCTCCTGTTAGGGTTGGAGAAAAAGCTCACTCACTGGTCAAGAGCATTTGTTGCTCTTGAAGAGGACCAGAGTTCAGTTCCCAGCATCCACACTGGACAGAATACAACCACCTTTAACTACAACTTCAAGTGATTCGATGTCCCTTTTGGCCTCCACAGGCACCTGTATACACACACACACACACACACACACACACACACACACACACACACGGAGGAAGAGAGAGAGAATAAAACAAATCTTTAGGGAAATGGGGGGGGGCTAATATTTATTTGGGCCCAGTTGGTATTCCCTTTCTACGTCTTTTTAATCCACACAATGCAATTTAATCCCAACTGTCAGACACATAGGCCCAGGCTCAGGCTCAGGTATACGCACTAGGTGCAAGGTTATGTGCAATGCTAGTAGGCTGGCTCCATGGACACCCGGTCCTTAGGTTTGCCCCTGATGTTTGCCTTTGTGAGCTACCTCATCTCCCTTAAAATCTTGGAGGATTTCAGAATTTTACTTCTAGCCTTATGAGTTAAATGTTTGTGCAACAAGCCCTTCTTGTTTTGATTTTAATGACTCCATCTCAAAAGTGGATGAAATAGCCCATTAGATATTAGGTTGTCTTGTCTGGAAAGGCAAGTCACGTGTTCCCTATTTGTCCTAGTAAGCCTTAACTGTCACCTTAGCACAACCTACAGTCACACAAGAAAGGGATTTCAACTGAAGGATTTTCTGGATCAAAATTTACCTGTGCCCATGTCTTTGGGGGACTGCCTTGATTGTTAATTGCTGGGCAGTATACCCCAAGTTCCTGCCTTGACTTCCCTCAATGATGGGCTGTAACCTGTAAGATGAAATAAATTCTTTCCCCCATGTTGCATTGATGGACCTTATTTTTCCCCTCAGGGTCTCACTATGTAGTCTTGGCTGGCCTAGAACTCATAGAGATCCTCTTGCCTCTGCCTCTCAAGTTCTGGAACTAAAGGTATGTACTACCATACCCAGCCCTTGACCAAAACATTTTATCACTCCAGGAATGAAAATAGAACACATATGCATGTATGCACTCAACCCTAGCAAATCTCTCTTCTGTCTTCTGGAGTCTGACACTATGGCTCCATCTTACACCAAAGAAGCAAAGGCCCAGAGAGGTTAGGAACTCTTTCTCCATCAGATAGAGAATGTGAGAGTTGGTGCTAGAACCTGACTCAAGATCACATCAAATCCCAGTCATAGGCCTTACCACACCCTTATTTAACCAGAACCTGCTCACTCCCTGGACAGAGTTACCCCAGATATTTTGTTTTGTTTTGTTTTGTTTTTCAGAGACAGGGTTTCTCTGTGTAGCCCTGGCTGTCCTGGAACTCACTCTGTAGACCAGGCTGGCCTCGAACTCAGAAATCTGCCTGCCTCTGCCTCCCAAGTGCTGAGATTAAAGGCGTGTGCCATCACACCCAGCTACCCCAGATATTCTTGTAGGACAGTGTCACCCTTTGCAAACCAGTGAATCCTGTCCTTTTAGTACTTAACAGGGGTTTAGAAGTCATCCACCCTCTAGAAGCCTCTGTCACCCACCCTGACTATGGGACAAGCCCATACTCTGGCTCTATTCCTTCCGTGCCTATTCTGGGGAATAAATCTTATCTCCACATCCTCTAAGATACACAAAGCCATTTTACAGGAGTGTCATCCATGATTGCGGCAGATGAAATATAGGCCTCTTGCTGCATCGTTTTAATTCTCTCCCTCCATCTCCTCCCACTGTCTTGTCTTTGCTGCGTTTGTTCGTTCACTGTCTGTCGATCTATCTGTCTCTCTCCCTCTCCCCTTCTCTCTCCTCCTCCCTTCCTCCCGCCCTCCCTTTCCTCTCTCCTTTCCTCTCTTTCTTCCTCTCCCCTCCCCTTCCTTCCACCCCCTCTCCATCCATCCCTTGCTCCCTCCCCCTCCTGCCGCGCCCGCCCTTCCTCCCTCCCTCCCCTCCACAGCATTGCAGCATTCGCAGACTGCAGCTCCCAGACACCGCCCGCATCCCTCCGGCCTCCGAAGCCCCAGCCGCCGCCAGCACCATGGCCAGCACCGTATCTGGTAGGGCTCCGGAGCCTAGGGGATCGTGGGATGGCAGTGGGTCTTACCAGAGGCCATTGTTTAAGCAGAGGCCTCGCCTGACGCAGGAGCAAGTTACTGGCTCCGTTTTCCTGTGTCGGACCTTGTGCAAGGCGAGGCTGGGCTGGCCCTGCAAGAACGGGGGTCCAGAGTTCTTAAGGGGTGGAAGGGGACTCAAGTGCGGAGATGCTGCCGGATGCGGAGCAGGAGCCGCGCCCTAGGCAGGGTTGAATGAAATCGGGCTCTCCGGGGCATTGCCCCTTCAGGCGCTGGGGTGCGGGGCCAAGGTGCGACTGCCGCAGAGCGGTTTTGCGGATTCTATGCCTGCGGACAAGAGTGCCTGCAGTTCGGCTAGCAGGTCCCCTAAGGCTCCAGCTACCTTGGGTTTCAGTGTCATTGAGTCTTCACAGGGGGTTGAGGGGGAGGTGGAACCTTACATAGAAGCCTGGACCTTGGTCACTGAGAAATGAGGGAGGGGCGCAGGGACACAGGAGGGGACCTCTCAACCGCGCGGAGAGAAACTGGAGCCTGCGACAAGCGAGGCTTCCTCGCCTCCATTCCCCCACTGTGACCGTTGTACAGGGAGACCACCCTCTGCGATGCTAGGGCCAACGGCTCCAGCCAGAAGAACCTCCGCCCTTTGCGCCCCTGGGTATAAGTGGAGAGGCTACTGCATTTCCAAACCTTTCCGGGGGTGTGGGTGGGGTCTGCTTTCATAGGAAGCCTCCCACACCTCAGACTGCATAGAGGGTCGAACCGAGGCGGAGAGAAGGACACTAGCAGTATGCTAAGTACCTGCATGGTTGCGGTAGCTCCACTCTTGACCTGAGAGCCTAAAGCTGGATAGCCCCGCCCAGTCCCTAGTCTCAGCAGGGTTTCATTCTTTTTTTTTTTTTTCTGGGTGCCTGAGACTGCAGGACGCATGACACCCACCTCCTGACCTTGGTTTCCTCTAAGAACCTCATGCTCTTGCTGCCTTTCCTTCCCTCAGCCCAAAAGGCTGATCTCTGCGGTCAAATAGGTCAATGCGTGGTTCTCCTCGGCTTTGGCCCCAGGTACAAACTCCACCCATCACAGGGTCCCGCCCTGAAGCCGCTCCTTAAGGCCAGAGATTTTCAGTATCAGCCAAGGAGGGGCCCACATGTGTAAAAGACCCTTTAAGCACCAGCTCCAAAAACGTGGCTCAAACCTTAGCTTTGTGCTATGGCCAGACCTAACCCCCTTTCCATCAGCCCCAGGTAGCATCTTCCTCTTGCTTAGTGTCTCTCACATACCAGTTTCTTATTAGTTATCCTGTCCTCTCCAATATGCTCACCTTCCTGCAGCCAGATCACAGAGCAGGCCTGTCCCCAGGCCCTGCCAGTGGTCACTTGTTTTATCTGTACCTTGAGGATCTGTCTTCCCAGAAGAAAGCTCCCCATTGTCTATCAAAATAAGAGAAACCATACCAAGGAATATGTCCATGACCACCAGACATTGCCCTGACTGCAGCTACAACATATGGTACCTAACTTGCCAGTTGAACACTTGGGTTTCCTGCTTTGACATCAGGAATCTCTGACCTACCTGGACAGCACCCTGCCCTTCTCTTCAGGTACTCACCCTGCTGGGCTGGTACTGCTCCCTGAATTCCTGACAGCATCCACCATGCTGAGGTGATAGTTATCTGGAGCTGGTACTGGTTCTTAATTTGATGTTATCTGTTATAAACCTGCAGTACTTTCCTGGTGAATGTTTCACGATTAAGCCAAAATGGCCTTTGAGCAACTGTCAGGTTCAAGGTTCCTATGAGCTATGAGGACAGCCTATCAGGGGTTTCGATACAAGATGAGAAATAATAATACAGAAAGCTAGGACCAGCAGGGAAGTAGGTGCTAGCTAGCTCAGACTTGACTTCTGGCCTCTTTCAGGATTCTGGTCTATCCTGCCCTAGACCCTGTCCTACTCCTTGTATCCTGTCTCCTCAGCACAAGACTGACCTCCTCTAGATATCTACTGGCTTGTTACTACCAATCTCTCGGATCCTCTAGCTCCTCATCACAGGATGATCTGAAATATGTCCCTCTACCTCCTCTGCTGGATTAGCCTTTTATAGTACAAATACATGAGTGGATGTTGTTTATGAAAAGAGAAACCAAGCCGGGCGGTGGTGGCACACGCCTTTAATCCCAGCACTTGGGAGGCAGAGGCAGGCGGATTTCTGAGTTCGAGGCCAGCCTGGTCTACAAAGTGAGTTCCAGGACAGCCAGGGCTATACAGAGAAACCCTGTCTCGAAAAACCAAAAAAAAAAAAGAAAAGAGAAACCAGACGTGGGTGGTGGCACTCGCCTTTAATCCCAACACTTGGGAGGCACAGGCAGGCAGATTTCTGAGTTCAAGGCCAGCCTGATCTACAAAGTGAGTTCCAGGACAGCCAAAGCTACACAGAGAAACCCTGTCTTGAAAAAAAAAAAAAAAAAAAAAGGAGAGAGAGAGAGAGAGAGAAAACTGGTTAGGCATGGTACACTCAGGAGGTGGAGGCAGGATGATCAGTTCAAGGCCAGGCTTTGTTACATAGTGAGTTCAAGGTCAGCCCAGGCTACATTATGCCCTGCCTTTAAAAAGAAAAAAAAAAAAAGAATAACAACAACCACAACAAACAGAAAGAAAATGAGGAAGGAAAGGAAGAAGGGGTAGAAGAAGTGGAGAAGAAAAAAATAAAGCAAGGCTGGAGAGATGACTCACAGTACAAGAGCAATGGCTGCTCCTCCAGAGGACCCAGGTTTGTTTCTCACCACCCATATGGTGGTGGCTCACAAATCCCTGTAACTCCAGTCTCAGAGAATCTGACTATTCTATTCTGACCTCCACAGACATCAGGCACAAATGTGGTACACAGATGTACATTCAGGCAAAAGAAAAAATGCACCCATACATATAAAATAAAACAAATAAAATAAAATAAAAAGCATGAAAAAGCATGAAGTCCCCTTTGAGGTCTATCCCCTCCTGATTTTTCCCTTCTTTTCCTTCCTGAATTATTCTTCTCCTTCCTTCTCCTTCCTTTCCTTTTCCTTCTCCTCCTTCTCCCCCCCCCCCACCGCAATCTTGATCTGAGACTTAGAGACTACACGACTTTGGGAATTGATAGGATGAAGGGAGGAATACTGATCATCTAGAACTGCATATCAATGAATGTTGTTAATGTCATCTCAGTAAGCTAAGACCTAGCATTGTTCCTGAGGAATGGAGTAACTGTATTGGGCTTACAGAATTCTTGGACATTACCGAGGCAGTAGTCTCCAATGGAGCTGGTTCACAAGTGAATAGACCCGTAACAGTAAGATTATTTTCATTTTAAAAGTGAGCCCTAGCCGGGCGGTGGTGGCGCACGCCTTTAATCCCAGCACTCGGGAGGCAGAGGCAGGTGGATTTCTGAGTTCGAGGCCAGTCTGGTCTACAGAGTAAGTTCCAGGACAGCCAGGGCTACACAGAGAGAAACCCTGTCTCGAAAAACCAAAAAATTAAAATAAAAAAAAAAGTGAGCCCTTCTTTCTTTCTGTTGGGGGTCAGGGTCATAGTTACCAGTTTGCCTCCCTTTCTAGTTGAGTAGCAAGAATATTGGATGGGGGCACTTGATCTGGAAGAAAGCAGTGAGCTTATAGCTCAGTAGACAGCTCCTATATATGGTTTGTCTTTGCCCTTGGTAGAATCTGCCTATCCTACCTGAAAGGGCAGTGAGTGGATGTTTGGAGAGAACAAAGTTTCACTTCAAAGAGGTAAATGTGGAGGAAGCAATAGTGTCTGAGACCTTACTCAGGTTTACAGACAGAGAGAGATGCTCTACAGGTGGAAATCTCTGCTATTTGGGATTTGGGGGCAGGAGGATTACTTGAACAGGAAAGTCCAGGGTCATCTTGAGTAACATAGCAAGATCCAGTCTTTGAAGAAGGGAAAAAGGGAAGGGGGGGGGAGTGGGTACAGGGGGAGCTACTGGGAGGTGGAGGGGAGTGGGTACAGGGGGAGCTACTGGGAGGTGGGGGGGAGTGGGTACAGGGGGAGCTACTGGGAGGGTTTCCTATAGTTTACTTGTCCTGCTCAGGAGACTGGAGGCAGTAACGGGCAACTTTTTATGAGTTTGAGACAAACAAACAAAGATACAAAGTTATCAGTAATCACAGAAAGGTACACTCAGATAAAGAAACAATTTAAACACTGGCAACCAGAGACATAGAAAGACACAAAAACTGGGTGTAGTAATTTATATTTGTAATCTTTTTGTCTTTTTTCTCGAGACAGGGTTTCTCTGTATAGCCCTGGCTGTCCTGGAGCTCACTTTGTAGACCAGGCTGGCCTCGAACTCAGAAATCCGTCTGCCTCTGCCTCCCGAGTGCTGGGATTAAAGGCGTGCGCCACCACCGCCCGGTTTATTTTTGTAATCTTAACACAGGAGGTTGAGGCAGAAAGATTATTGGGAGTTGAAGGGCAGCCTGAACTGGAGTAAAACCATGTTTAAAAACAGAAAAATCGGGGTTGGAGAGATGGCTCAGCGGTTAAGAGCACTTACTGCTCTTCTTTTCTTTTATTTTTATTTTTATTTTTATTTTTATTTTTATTTTTTGGGTTTTTCGAGACAGGGTTTCTCTGTCTAGCCCTGGCTGTCCTGGAACTCACTTTGTAGACCAGGCTGGCCTCGAACTCAGAAATCTGCCTGCCTCTGCCAAGTACTGGGATTAAAGGTGTGTGCCACCACTGCCCCGCTCTGACTGCTCTTCTGAAGGACATGAGTTCAAGTCCCAGCAACCACATGGTGGCTCACAGCCATCTATAATGAGATCTGACACCCTCTTCTGGTGTGTCTGAAGACAGCTACAGTGTACTTAGATATAATAATAAATAAATCTTTAAAAAAAAACAGAAAAACAAGCAAAAATTCAAAAGGAGAAAGACACAGGAACAGTGATTAAGTAAAAAAGACAGAGGACAGAGACCCTGACTGAAGTGTTATAGTTTGTTCAGACTAATTAGAAAAATACCTATAGGCTGAGCATTTCTTCTAAAAAGTAGAAATGTATTTTATCTATAGACAAGAAACTCAAAGTCAAACTAGATTTGCTTGTCTAATGAGGGTTACTTTCTCATTCATAGATGTGTCCTTGTGACTTCATGTGTTGGAAAAACTGAAGCATTACTAAGAGTCCTGTGCAGTAAGATCATTAATCTCATTCAGGAGATTGACAAAAAAAAAAAAAAAATCCCAAAACTGTTTTGATTTTCTTATTTCAGACAAGGTTGTACTCCAGTTTGTACCTTTATGATCTGCTCACCTCTTAACACTACCATACAAGGGTAGGACTTTAACCTGTGAATATTGGGAAGTGAACATTTGGACCACAGCAGGCAGAGAAAAACATACAAAAAAGTGTAAGAGACAGAGACAGGTCAGGCATGGTGGTGCACATCTATAATCCTAGTTTTTGGGATCATGAGTTCAAACACCAATCTGATGATATACATGATGAGTTCCAGGCCAGCATGGGCTATATAGCAAGACTATCTAAAAAAAAAGACCATGATGGTTATATACACCTATACATCTAACATTTGGGAGATAGAAGCAGACAGATAAAGAATTCAAGGTCATTCTAGGCTAAAAAATGAATTTAAGGACAGTCTGGATTACAGGGAGAACCCATCACAAAACAAAACAAATATGCACATAGAGCTGGGCGTGGTGGCGCACGCCTTTGATCCCAGCACTCAGGAGGCAGAGGCAGGTGGATTTCTGAGTTCGAGGCCAGCCTGGTCTACAAAGTGAGTTCCAGGACAGCCAGGGCTAGACAGAGAAACCCTGTCTCGAAAAACCAAAAAAAAAAAAAAAAAAAATGCACATAGATAAAGACCACTGTAGAATACCAAGACATAGAAATACCACATGGTCTTGGTACCTGCTCACCTTAACTTCACATCCACAGCCTACAAGGAGAAGATGAAGGAGTTATCTGTGCTGTCGCTCATCTGCTCCTGCTTCTACTCTCAGCCTCACCCGAACACCGTCTACCAGTATGGGGGTGAGTGAGTGTGTCCACACAGCTGCAGGTCCTGCTCAGCTAAGGCCTGACAGACAGCTTTCCTGCCTCTGGCAATGCAGTAAACTGGCTGGAGAGAGTCATTCTGGGAGGAGGGGCCTATGCTAAAGAGTAACCACACCCCTTCTCAATCCTTGTTGGGATGTGTGCTGGGAATAAACCTCTCATCCTGCCTGTATGCCCAAACTAGGCCTCCTGAAGTCCCATCTGGTCTTGCCCTACAGATATGGAAGTGAAGCAGCTGGATAAGCGGGCCTCTGGCCAGAGCTTCGAGGTCATCCTCAAGTCTCCTTCTGACCTATCTCCAGAGAGCCCTGTGCTCTCTTCTCCTCCCAAGAGGAAGGATGCTTCCTTGGAAGAGCTTCAGAAGCGGCTGGAGGCAGCCGAGGAGCGAAGGAAGGCAAGAACTCTCCATACACACTGACATTGCTGACCAGGCCCTTTGCTTGGTCAGGGTATTGGGCTGGGTAGTGCAGAACTTGCTGCTGAACAATTGGAATGAGATGAAAGATGGATGTACCAAGATGGAAACAAACACAGGGCAACAGGAACCACATTCTTGAGGGGGACCTCAATCATGGCAGAGGGAGGGCAGGTTGTATTCCCCCAGAAAGAGCCCTTAGGACATAAAGCTGAGGCTAGTGCTCCTTTCAGGGCAGAAGATCAAGGAGAAAGGGTCTCACATCTAAAGACAGATGGTTTGGGTAGGTAGTTCAGTGGAGCCCTGGAAGATATGAATGGGCCTCTCCTTCACACCTGCCCTTCTAAAACTGAATCATAGAGAACAAAATTTGTTCTAGGATTAAGATCCCAGAGGCAAAGCCCACTAGACAGGGGAAATGACTTAATCCATGCACAATAGGACCCAGGTTCAGCAAATTTACCTTGAAGACTGATGCACCCATAGGTTCTCAGCATCATTCAGGAGGCAGCCTAGGCCAGGAGCTAATCACCCCAGGGATGCTGGATCTCCTCATTATCTGTTATTGCAGGGTCACCAGACACTCCTTTCCCCAGCCATGGCAGGATAGAGTGGCACCACAATGTCCCTTCCCAGATCTCTGTGGCTTTGCTGAGCTACAGTGGAGAACTAAGATCTAGGTGACTTAGCTGCGTCTGTACCTGCTCAGTGTTTAACAGACACTTGTCTAGGGCTGGTCTGGAGAAGCCACCACAACTCACAGTCCAGAATTTACCCTGCTCCTTCAACATTTGTGAGGCTGGGAGTTCTCAGCCCAACAAGAAGACTCTGTGGCTGAAGGTAGCACAAATGGCAAGCCACTGCGATTCACCTGGCACTAGAGGGCAAACAGATTTTTCAGTGCAAAAGCTCCAGAAGTTCCAGGCAAACTGGGATGGGGTGCAAGACAGTGTAAGGCGCCTAACCTCGTAGAAACTAGTCGCAGGAACGTAAGGAAGAGTGATGAGTACTGGTTAGAGCCAGGAGAGCGGGACAAGTGAGTCATGGCCAAGCTGGGAACAGAGGGACAGAGCGGGCCTTCTACAACAGAAACTTGACTCCCTCCCAACCTGCTTGGGTCCCAGGTCAGAGATGGTCAACACCATCCTCTGGACAGCTTCTGGGTCCATGTCCTGGCGAGTGAGGCTCATGGGGCTTGTCTAGCGGCTGGACACCAGAGAGTGAAGGCCTGGCTTAGGAGGGATTCAGGCCACTGCTCACTAACTCCTAACTCTGTGCAGACTCAGGAGGCTCAGGTGCTGAAGCAGCTGGCAGAGCGGCGTGAGCACGAACGGGAGGTGCTGCACAAGGCGCTGGAAGAAAACAATAACTTTAGCCGCCTGGCAGAGGAGAAGCTCAACTACAAGATGGAACTGAGCAAGGAGATCCGCGAGGCGCACTTGGCAGCGCTGCGCGAGCGGCTGCGCGAGAAGGTAGGCATGCAGGGGCTTGGGGGATGAGGTGAGTGTGTGATTAGGGGTTGGGGTTGGGGTGGGAGTGTAAGGAGGGGGCATAGCGGGAGTGGTCACAGCGGGACAGACTCTGGGTGTGAGATCTGGTCTGCGCATCTAGAGAAGAAGGTCCTTATGTTTTTCTAAAGTTGAGCCTTGGAATCAGACCCATAACCTGGTTCTAGTGAGACACATTCAACAATCACAGTAGTATATGGTTAAATTAGTTATGAAGAGCTCTGAAGAAATTTGCTTGTCCGCGGCATCTAGCTCCAAGAGATGGAACTTGTTTACCTTGGGGGTCAGATGCTCAGTCCCTTTGTCTGAGCCTTAAGCACTGTGGCTCCAGCACTCCTGAAGTATAATAGTGTATCTATATACCTGGAAGTTCTTAGGGACACTCTTACCCTTGGCTGCTCCTCAGGGTTCCTACCCCTGTTTTCACAGGAGCTGCACGCTGCTGAGGTGCGCAGGAACAAGGAGCAGCGGGAGGAAATGTCTGGCTAAGGAGTATTGGACCCAGCAGTGACAAGAACATTTTCGGGTTTTGTTTTTGTTTTCAATTCTGTCTAGATGCGAATTTTGTGCCTGCTCCTATCTGCTCCCCTGTACACCCCCCCCCCCCAGCTTCCTGCTTTTTTCCCACACTCTGAACTGTCCAGTCCTTGTAATGTGTCTGACCTTGGGCTCTTCCTGAAGGAGCTCCTTAGGCAGGAGATATGGTCCCCTATTCAGACACTAGGCCAGGTGTGGCTGGGGCTCTCTTAGTGGCCCTCTTAGTGGATGTGTTGGCAACCTTAATAAATCTAGTGGCAGTGGCACAAACGTGTGGATTTTCATTCAGGTTCTCAGACTGGGTTGCATGAGAGTTCGTCCTCTCAGCTTCTGCAGGCCAGACAGCAGCATCTACCTGAAATTTTACAGGAAATTGTGGAGAGACTGTAGAGGGCAGAGAAAGACTGAGGACCCCCCCAGAGCAGGTTGGGTCCACTCTGTCACTGTGGTCAGCCCTGGAGCTTTTGTGCATCAGAGCTAGCAGAGCTGAAGAGTGAGATTACAACATTCTAATGTGGTTTCATGGGAGTCCTGGGCTCACCTAATCCACCCCCACCCCACCCAGGGCCAATTTTAGAACCTGTAGTCATTGCATAATGGTTGTGATGGAGTATTATCTCACCTGAATTGGTCTGGGGTAAGTATTCTCCACCAAGGGCCTGTGAACTTCTGTGGTCTAGAGAGCACATCATGGATCCTTCCAACTGTACCTATTGTACAGAAGTACATCTTTGCAAAGCATTAGCTGAGGCATTCTGTGGAGCCACTCTTAATACTCCTACCCTACCCAGGGGTTTATAGCCCCTTGGAACCCTGGCCCCTTCCCCCTGTCAAGTACTGTTATCCAAGAACACTCCTGGACCCTGGAATTCTAGCCTCACTTGTTGGCAGGCATAGCCAGGTATGAGAAAGGAGCAGCCATGAATTCTCAGGGAGCTCTTGGGGGTGCGAGATTCTTTAGGACTAGGTGTCTGCAGATTTAGATGCTGGAAGGGTCAGCGTTCCCAAGTCATGCTCCCAACATTCATCCTGAAACCCTTACCAAGGACAGAACACCTGATTCTAGGCCTCCCCCGCTTAAGCATCTAGGCATGATCTTTTCCTCTTTCTCAGCCTGGGGGCTCCCAATGTCCCAGAGGTGGCCTTTGAAGATGCTTGGACATACTGGGAACCCCATGGTTCTGTGGGAAGGCAGCACTTGCTCTCTTTTCCATGTAGCCCCGATCCGCCACTGAGTTCCAGACGTCATGATTCCTTCTCACCTGCTTGGTATAAAATGTGAGGAAGATCCATAGTGTGTTATTTAACAACCTAGAACTGAGGCTGCAGAAATCAGGTGGCTGTAGCCACGGGTGCCCCCACACTCCATCAGGCAAGAAAAACCCTTGAGGGCACTAGGAAAGGTCTTCTAGAGACTATCGAGGAAACACAGAGGACACTGGCCATTGCAGTGGCTTGGGGAAAATAGTTTAATCACAAGAGGAAGCAACAGAAAGGACCTGAACTCTACAGTGCCCACAAGTGGGTTTTGTGGGAATCAGAAGGGGAAGGAGAAAAGGAAATGAGACTAGATTTCTTCTAATAGCAACTCTTAAGTAGCCAAAGTCCAGTGTAGCTTNGAGAGAGAGAAAGAAAAGAAAAGAAAGAGAACCTGAACCAACAAAATGGTTCAGCCAGTAAAGGAACTTTCTGCCAAATCTGAGGACCTGAGTCCAATCTCCAGGACTCACATGGCAGAAGGGAACCAAGTCATATAGCTTCTCCTCTGACCTCCACAAGCATGCCATAGCATGCACACTCACACATACATAAGAAATAAATGCAATTTTAGAAAGATACGGTGCGTTTAGAAATATCTGTGTTGGCCGGGCGTGGTGGCGCACGCCTTTAATCCCAGCACTCGGGAGGCAGAGGCAGGCGGATTTCTGAGTTCGAGGCCAGCCTGGTCTACAGAGTGAGTTCCAGGACAGCCAGGGCTATACAGAGAAACCCTGTCTCAAAAAAATAAAAATAAAAATAAAAACCTCTGTGTTTCTGTGTTCCCTAGTGTCATGTCTGTCATTTGCTGAGCTCGCTGTAAGGAGCATTTATCTTTGATAAAACTCCAGCTGTCAATCATATTTCTAAATCATGATTGTTTGGGGGAGTAAGTATGTCAACACAATGTCACAGGAACAAGCTAGAGCCGAGAGTCAGACCTCAGCCTTGTCTGGCTGCTACTGGGGCCACCCCTATCTCCCCAAAAGGAACTTTTCTAAGGGGTGCCCCATTGGACTGTGGGGCTTTCCAGCAGGTCAGTTGCTGATGATAGGACCTGGTCTAAAGTCAGAATCAAATTCTGTCTTGAGGCTCAAGGCTTTAGGGATTCCTGAAATAGAACTGCCTGGCAGCAAATTGCCCCATAGCTCTATGGACTTATTCTTGGTCACCAGTAGACAGCAGGTTATTCCCAGCTTCAGGGGATGAGGTGATACCCTAATTCATCTTGTGGATACCTGTCCCCTTAAAACCCAAAAAGTTACTGGGGATGCCAAGTGAGAATCATGTACTAAAAAGGCCACATGCATCTGCTCAGGTTTATATGTGGGATTCCAGGCTAGTCCCTGGAGAGATACTGCTTTTCACAACTCAGGGAGAAGCACAAGAGTGACATCATCTCTGGTGACATCACTGTTCTAGCTCTTGCCCAGGAAAGGTGGAATGTCTTACAATCAGTAAGAATGTAAGACACTGAAGGAAACAGAGACATGAGAAATGTGCAGGATGGGATGATGGGAGGAAGGGGGCACCCTGGAGTATCATATGAAGAGGAATCTGCCTGTCTGGGTTCTGAGTATTAATGGTGTTAGCCCCAGAAAAGCATACTTATCAGTGGCACAGCAGAAAACCAGGCTGACCATAGCCAGAAATTCTTAGTTAGCCTGTTAAGGATTGGGAGAAACTTGGTAAGGAATCAAGGGGAAGATGGTACGTATGAGAGTCACTATGTGGAGCCTCCAACAACAGACAGGGATGGGAATCCTTCAGGATGATTTCATTTCTTTTCTTGAAGAACAGAAGTAAAAATGGGATCCCTGTGGGAAGGCAGTCAGGGTCTATGAGTCATCTGTTGCTGCAGATACTCTAAGGAGCAACTGAAAACACAAATGTCACCTCAGTTCCCATAAAGGAAACTGATACAGGAGCCGAGCATCTATGACTCAAGCTAGGGACAGAATGCCAACAGAGTCTTTGTTGTAAGCCCCTTGAAGCACCTGAATGGCCAGACCCCACCCCTGAGGACTTCCAACCCACCAGATTCCACTCACAGAACACTCCAACTGCCCTCACCAGTCCCTCTGCCCTACAGAGTAAAAAGCTCCCCCCAAGCTCAGGACTTGAAATCCAACTAGTCTCTGAACTCACCCCAAGCTCTGGACTTGAAATCTCACCACCCCCACCCCCTACCTCTGAAAATCTCCACCCTGGAAAGCTCCCCTCTCCAAGAAATGCTATATAAAGTCTGTCTTCTGCTAAGTTCTCTGCTGCTTCTTGCCTGAGCAGACATCCACCCTCCTGGGTTCTCCCCTCCCAAAAAATCCTTGTGTGACATTTGTTGTGTGGTGTGACCTTGTAGTATTCCTTGGCTTCCAACTTCTAGGATACCCTTTGTAGTCCCTGAGCAGCATGCTGCAAAAGCCACCAAAGTGGCAGCTGGTCGTTCCTTCCCACCCCCAGCCTACTGCCATCTTTTTTTTGTTGTTGTTTTGTTTTGTTTTTTCGAGACAGGGTTTCTCTGTATAGCCCTGGCTGTCCTGGAACTCACTTTGTAGACCAGGCTGGCCTCGAACTCAGAAATCCACCTGCCTCTGCCTCCCGAGTGCTGGGATTAAAGGCGTGCGCCACCACGCCCGGCTAGCCTACTGCCATCTTAAGATGCAACCACAGCCTCTGGAGAGATGGCTCAGTGGTTAAGAGCTCTTCCAAAGGTCCTGAGTTTATAATCCCAGCAAAGACATGGTGACTCACAGCCACCGGTGATGAGATCTGATGCCCTCTTCTGGTGTGTCTGGAGACAATAAATAAATCTTTTGGGCCAGAGGGAGCAGGGCCAGAGAGAGAAGAAAAAGTGTATGAAGACAGTTACAGTGTACTTACATATAATAAATCATATATATATATATGATGCAGCCACGGGAGCTGTCAAAATGGTGGCACCACATCAGCCTGCAGCTGTCATAGGAGCTGTCCATGGTAACGCTTCTCCTTTTCCACCTCAGCCAACAGCCTTTGTGAAATAACATCGCGGGACCTGTCCATGGTGGCAGCACCTCCTCTCTAGCCTTCCCAAGCAGTTTCACAGGGAAGGCACCTCAACCAAGGTCACACTGCATACCAAACCTCACACAGGAGATTTATTGAGGGAGGGACCCAGGAGGGTGGCTGCTTCTGCTTAGGGAGAAGCAGCAGAGAACTGGGCAGAATGTAGGGTTTATATAAGGGTTCTTGGCGGTGTGGATGTCGGCTTTCCATGGCAAGTCAGGGATTGCTGGGATTTTCTCTAGTAGGGTGGGCCCATGCCACTCTCCAGTCACAGGGCTGGGACTACTGTTTAACAGTTGTTAGAGAAGGGCCATTAGGGAAGTCTGGGGGCAGGGGGTCTGGTCACTTTTCCCACCTTGAAGGGGCTGGAACAGCAGCCTTTAAGGCCTGGCTGCTGTAGCTCCTCAGGCAGGGCCTGGTCACTGGTGTGCATTGAGGGTTTAAAGTTTACAAAAGGAGGCCGGGTGTGGTGGCGCACGCCTTTAATCCTAGCTCTCGGGAGGCAGAGGCAGGCAGATTTCTGAGTTCGAGGCCAGCCTGGTCTACGGAGTGAGTTCCAGGACAGCCAGGGCTATACAGAGAAACCCTGTCTTGAAAAACAAAAAAAAAAAAAGAAAAATGTAAAGTTTACAAAAGGAGTCCACTACAGGGAAAAAGCCTTGTCTGCCGCTTGAGCTGGCATGAACAGCCAACACCCACTATACAGTCCTTGCAGACCTGGAACTCACTATGTAGATCAGGATTGTCTTGAGCTCATAGAGATTTGCTTGCCTCTGTCTCTCAGTTGCTGGGATTAAAGTCATGTGCCACTATTCTCAGCTTTGTGGGCATACACTGATATAACCACACACACAAATAATAAAGCATTGGATGTGTTCATTTATTGAGTATGTATAGAAGAATAACACCAATAGGATGAAATAGGAAAAGGAATTTATTAGCTCAACATACAGGATATGGTTTAGGCAATCCAACAATGGTTGGCTTAACACCGGAGAAACAGAGGACTGGTAGCTGTTTCATCTACCCAGATGGGTGCCTTAGTAGCCCCAGTGTGGTGCTGAAGTTCCAGAGGATTCTTGGGAGGGCCACTGGTCCTCAGTTCAGGTTGGAAGGCTGAAGAAGCTGAGTGCTGATGACAGAGGGCAGCAGCAGTGACAATGGCAGGAACAACATAACCAAGCGGGGAAGATGAGTTCACCAACAAGACACAAAAGCAAGCAGGCAACAAACAAAAACCAAAAACAACAAAACTCGAATGTTTTTCCCACAGTCCATCCTCCTTGTTTTGTGGGTGGTGCTGGAAGCGCTGGGTCTTCCCACTTCAGCTAATGCAATCAAATCCCTTGCTGCTGCTGCTCTTTCAGAGGACAAGAACTTAGTTCTACACACCCACAGGCCAGGCAGCCCAACACTGTCTCTAATTGCACGCCCAGTGGATCCTGACACCTCTGGCCTCTGTGAGGACCTGCACTCACACACACATGTGGTTCCTGGGCCCCTGTGTCTCAGGGTGTTCTTCCACTGGTACACTATCCTACCTCAGAGCTGCATGGTTCCCGGGCTCCCGAGCCCCAAGATACCCTTCCATCAGAGAAGAAGCCTGCACCTCTCCCCTCAGAGCCATAACACTTACAGTCACACACACCTACACCTAATTAAAAATAATAAAAATAAGTAATTTTTTAAAGGGAAAATCTATTACAGTCACGCCCAGAAGTTAATCTAATCTAGGTAATACCAAACAGGTGAAGAACCCAGAGGCTTGTCTTTTAGTTGATTCCAGATGGACTCAGGTTGACAAGTACATTTAGCAATCACACTGCTGACAGCACATTAGGTGTATATACTGAGTGCCCAGGATCACGTGGCACAGATGTCCAGAGATGTGAGAGTACAACACACCAGACCTGTCTAGTCTGGGAGAAAACCCAAAATACAGAGGCTAAGGGTTCGCTTGGTGGTAAAGTATTTGCTTAGCATGCATGAGGCTTGGGGTTTAATCCCCAGCACTGTAGAAATTAAACAAAACAAAAATATTAAAAATCCTAACTCTGGCATGCTACTTGGTCCTGGTGGTGAAAGATGCCCAGGATCTCACTATGTTGTAGCCCTGGCTGTCCTGGAACTCAGTATGTAGGCCAGGCTGGTCTTGAACTCAGAGAACTCACTGCCTCCTCAGTGCTGGAGTTAAAGATGCACAGGACCACACCCATCAATCAGTTTAATAGCTGCAAAATTATTTATTTTAGAGCTGGGCATGGTGGCGCACGCCTTTAATCCCAGCACTCGGTAGGCAGAGGCAGGCGGATTTCTGAGTTCGAGGCCAGCCTGGTCTACAAAGTTAGTTCCAGGATAGCCAGGGCTATACAGAGAAACCCTGTCTCTAAAAAACCGAATATATATATATAAAATGGATATAATAAAACTTTAGGGAAACATTCAAACTTTTGGTTTTAACAGGGTCCCATACAATCTTAATTTTTTTTTTTTAAAGATTTATTTATTATATGGAAGTACACTGTAGCTGTCCTCAGATACTCCAGAAGAAGGCATCAGATTTCTTTACGGGTGGTTGTGAGCCACCATGTGGTTGCTGGGATTTGAACTCTGGACCTTCGGAAGAGCAGTTGGCGCTCTTAACCACTGAGCCATCTCTCCAGCCCCCCAATCTTAATTTTTTATGAAAGATGACTGGACATACAGCTTAGTGACAGAGCATTCTTAGTGTGTGTGAGGTCCTGAGTGTGGAGCTCTCTGTTCTCTCACTAATGGCACGTACAGAAGACCATATTCCAGCAGATGTCTACAACTAGTCTTTTTTTTTTTTTTTTTAAATTACACACACACACACAAGGTGGTGGGAGCATGTTTGTGACACAGCATGAGGACAGCTTACTAGATTCAGGTATCTTCTTCTATCATACAGGACTTGGGGAATCAAACTAAGGCACACATCTTTACCAACTGAGCAGGGTTGACCAGAACAAGGAAAAAAAAAAAGTAACCTCATTAAGTTGAGCAATTTTTTAGTCTCTCTGAGTGTTATCCTTGTCTAGAGCAGTATTTTCAGCTCCAAATGTCCCAGAGAGGTAATGGATTCATTTCTGGGTCAGAGCAGGGTCTTCTGGGGGTGCATGCTTTCCAGTGTGTACCTGCAACACACATTGAATGTTGGCCTTGCTGGAACATAATAATCTATTTAACTAGGACTATTAGAGGAGAAGATCTGGATTTGAAATAAGGTTTTCTGTTTTCATCCCATATTCCTTATATTCTCCAAGGATTTCTTTGAATAGCACCTAAATCTTCAATTTCTTTTTATAACCGCAACCTTTTTTACCTCTGTACCTGTAGGGATAAGCTCTTGTGTACTGTGTAAAAGGATCACCTGTCAATAAAGAGCAGAAGGGCCTACAGCAAAGCAGGAGGGAATAGGTGGGACATCCAGCAGAGAGAAAGGAATTCTGAGAAATGTAACTCTTAGCTTTTCCTCCTCACCACTTTGTTCCCTGTAATAACGAGTCTGAGACTTCTTATTTATTAATAAATGCCTCAGCTATAAGCTTCAGCTTGTTCTCCAACTGGCTTATAACTCAACTGTCCTTTTTATTCTAAGATGATCTCAGTTACATGACTTGTTTCCTCTCTGTTCTGGGGAGAATCTCCCATGCCTGACTACTTCCTAGAATCCCTTTCTCTCCCTGCCAGAACTCCCACCTCCTATCTCCTGCCTCAGCTTATTGGTCGTAAGATTCTTTATTGAAAGGTGATGCTTCCATACAGTCCATTACTATACTGGCTGGTTTTGTGTGTAAACTTGACACAAGTTAGAATAATCAGAGAAGGAACCTCACTTGAGGAAATGCCTCCATGAGATTCAGCTGTAAGGCATTTTCACAATTAGTGATCAATGTGGAAGTGCCCAACCCATGATGGGTAGTGCCATCCCTGGGCTGGTGGTCCTGGGTTCTACAAAAAAACAAGCTGAGCAAGCCATGGGAAGCAGGCCAGTAAGCAGCATTCCTCCATAGCCCCTGCATCAGCTCCTGTCTCCAGGTTCTAGCCCCGCTTGAGTTCCTGTCCTGCCTTCCTCTAGTGATGAATTATGATCTGGCAGTGTAAGCTGAATCCTTCCCAATTTGCTTTTTTGGTCAGGTGTTTCATCCTGGCAATAGAAACCCGAACTAAGACAATCACTGAGAAAAGTCAGGGCAGGAGGTCAAGACAAGAACTGAAGGAGATGCCGTGGTGGGGCACTGCTTACTCTCATGCTTATTCTCATGCTTACTCTCATGCTTATTCTCGTGCTTATTCTCACTGCTTACTCTCATGTTTACTCTCACTGCTTACTCTCATGCTTACTCTCACTGCTTACTCTCATGCTTACTATCATGTTTACTCTCACTGCTTACTCTCATGTTTACTCTCATGCTTACTCTCATGCTTACCCTCATGCTTACTCTCATTGCTTACTCTCATACTCTCACTACTTACTCTCATGCTTACTCTCATTGCTTACTCTCATACTTACTCTCATGCTTACTCTCATACTTACTCTCACTGCTTACTCTCATACTTAATCTCATGCTTACTCTCATACTTACTCTCATGCTTACTCTCACTGCTTACTCTCATACTTACTCTCATGCTTACTCTCATGCTTACTCTCATACTTACTCTCATGCTTACTCTCATGTTTACTCTCATGCTTACTCTCACTGCTTATTCTCATGCTTACTCTCATACTTACTCTCATGTTTACTCTCATTTTTACTCTCATGCTTACTCTCACTGCTTACTCTCATACTTACTCTCATGTTTACTCTCATACTTACTCTCATGCTTACTCTCACTGCTTACTCATACTTACTCTCATGCTTACTCTCATACTTACTCTCATGCTTACTCTCATACTTACTCTCATGCTTACTCTCATACTTACTCTCATTGCTTACTCTCATACTTACTCTCATGTTTACTCTCATGCTTACTCTCATGCTTACTCTCATACTTACTCTCATGCTTACTCTCATACTCTCACTGCTTACTCTCATGCTTACTCTCACTGCTTACTCTCATGCTTACTCTCATGCTTACTCTCATGCTTACTCTCATACTTACTCTCACTGCTTACTCTCATACTTACTCTCACTGCTTACTCTCATTGCTTACTCTCATACTTACTCTCATGCTTACTCTCATGTTTACTCTCATGCTTACTCTCATGCTTACTCTCACTGCTTACTCTCATGCTTACTCTCATGCTTACTCTCATGCTTACTCTCACTGCTTATTCTCATGGCTTGCTCAGTCTACTTTATTTAAGAACCACCAGTTACAGGAATAGCATCTCTCTCCCTCCTCCTTCACACTATGGGATGGGACCACCTCAATCATCAAGTAAATGCACTATATTCTTGCCTACAGGAAAATCTTACATAGAGGTACTTTCTCAATTGAGAGTCCCTCTTCTCAAATGACTCCAGCTGTGTTAAGTTGACAAAAGCAAACCAAAGAACCAGGACTTTGACATTCAAGTGGCAGTTTTTTGCATTATCATTGAACTTGGGTTGGGCTTCACTTCTGGCCTTCAGAGGATTAAGAGAATTAACTCATTCTATTCATTTGCTTGAGACAGGGTCTTGTTATGCAACTCAAACTGCCATTTAACTCTCAATCTTCCTTCTTCTGCCTTCTAAGGTTTGTGTTACACCTGACCTAAAACTTGTACCTTTTTTTTTTTTTTTCCTCTTTGAGACAGGGTTTCTCTGTGTAGCTCTGTCTGTCCTGGAACTCACTTTGTAGACCAGGCTGGCCTTGAACTCAGAAATTCACCTGCCTCTGCCTCCCAAGTGCTGGGATTAGAGGCATGCACCACCACGCCCCGGCAAAACTTGTACTTTTTGTTGTTGTTGTTGTTGTTGTTTTTCCCAGACAAGGTTTCTCTCCTGTTTTGTGGGCATAAAGCAGCACCATTATCATGAGTTGGTGCCTACATGGCCCACGATTTGACAGGTTTTTGACGAGTTTTTGAGCTGCTCTTACACCCTGTGAAGGCGTATCTGTTTTGGGAGTACTTTCTCGATTGTTGGGGAATTCGTTTAACACTGGCTTAGATTACTGAGGCTGTTGCAACAAAAATAACCACCTAGTAGGTAGTTTATAAATAATCCAGATTTACCAACCACCTAGTAGGCGGCTTATAAGTAATGCAGATTTACCAACCACCTAGTAGGCGGCTTATAAGTAATTCAGATTTACCACTCACAGTTCTGAAGGCCAGCAGTCCAAGGTCAAGGTATGTTCAGCACACAGACAGAGAGGACTGCTTCCCACCTCAGACATGGCACTGTGCCTGTCACCTCCTAGAACCCCTGCTTTCTGCTACTATCCTCTTAGGGACTGAGGACTAAACACGAAAATTTGGGGAGGGGGGTGATGAACACACAGCAATACCAGCTGCTAACACCATCTATTCCTTCCACAGACATGGCTCTGCACAGATGAGGGTTGCCTACAATAGGATTAATCTCAGGCACTGGCAATCAGAATCTGTAATTCTGAGCAGGTTGGAGAAGCTGATTTTTTACATCTGCTAGACTCACACTGGAAGAGCTTATGCATACCTCCAACTATGGTGGTGGTCTTCTAACATTCTTCAGCTTCCCTGAACAAATGCTCAGACCCGTCACCAGCTCTTCTCTAGCCATACCGTTTGACCTCATTAGCATTTATTTTTGCAATGACAAACTCACATAATAACCAAAACAAACAGCAATGACAAAGACTTCCTCATCTCCTTCAGAGTGAAAGTGCAATTCTCTTAATTACAGTGTCAATTCCGTGAAAATTTTGCTTGTTAGTTTCCCATTCTAGCTGTTAACAGTGAAATCTGTTTCTTCCTCCCAAGCATCCATTTCTACTCTAAGGATTCTAGGATGGGCAGAGCAGGGATCCTGAAGCCCTTGATTGAATTCTAGTGATCACATTCTGAGAGCTGGCTTGGCATTTAGAATTGGCTGTCTGCAGCTGCTTGAAAGCAAGGGGTGGTGGGGAAGGTAAAGGTTTTACTGCCAAGACCACAATATCTAACAGGGTCCTGCCCAGGCTCCACCAGGGCCAAGATAAACAAGTCTCCTTTTGACAGGATCTGATATTACCTTTGAACCACACAAGAACTGCTTGTCTTTGGCTTTTCACTGTTAGGAACTTAATAAATGTTGGCTACCTTAAATACTCGACCTTTCCCTACAAGTTAGAAAAATAAAAGAAGAAATTCTTCGGGCACCCGAGACCCTCTATGAGACTTTTATGGCTCCAAGACACTTAACTTTTTGTTATTTATTTATTTATCTATTTATTTATTTATTTATTTTCAGAGCTGACGTCTAAACCCAGGACCTTAGCAAGTGCTCTACCACTGCGCTAAATCCCCAACCCTGACACCTACACTTAAACTTTTTTTTTTTTTTTTTTTTTTTTTTTTTTTTTTTTTTTTTTTTTGGTTTTTTGAGACAGGGTCTCTGTGTAGCCCTGGCTGTCCTGGAACTCACTTTGTAGACCAGGCCATCCTTGAACTCAGAAATCCGCCTGCCTCTGCCTCCCGAGTGCTGGGATTAAAGGCGTGCGCCACCACCACCCGGCGATACTTAACTTTTAAATTTCATTTAAAACTTTATATAATGGGCCAGGCATGGTGAGACACACTTTATTATTTATTTATTTTTTTTAAAAAAGATTTATTTACTTATTATATGTAAGTAGACTGTAGCTGTCTTCAGACACTCCAGAAGAGGGCATCAGATTTCCTTACGGATGGTTGTGAGCCACCATGTGGTTGCTGGGACTTGAACTCGGGACCTTTGGAAGAGCAGTCGGCGGTCTTAACCACTGAGCCATCTCGCCAGCCCCGAGACACACTTTAATCTCAGAACTCGGAGCTCTTTGAGTTCCAAGTTAGCCCGATCTACACAGCGAGTCCGTTTTTAAAAAAAAGTTTATGCCGGGCGTGGTGGCGCAGGCCTTTAATCCCAGCACTCGGGAGGCAGAGGCAGGCGGATTTCTGAGTTCGAGGCCAGCCTGGTCTACAAAATGAGTTCCAGGACAGCCAGGGCTATACAGAGAAACCCTGTCTCGAACACACCCCCCCCCCAAAAAAAGTTTAAATCATGTTGGACCACCCGCTGCAATGTCAGTTGGTCAACCTCGTGAAAACACCGCTCCGCACTGAGTAGGTTGAGACAGCAAATTCGCAATGCCTTCAATTTTAAAAAAAGAAACACGATTCTGTTCGAAATGGTTAAGAACGTCCGCACATGAGTTCTAGGACAGTGTCGCAGTAAGGCAGAGGCTGGGTTGCAGAGCACACACCTGGGATACTCGGTTCCCTAGTGGAGCCCAAACATCAGGACTACAAACCTCGGGCAGAACCACAGAACACCTAACTAGGCAGACATGCAGGCCACATGCGCAGGCGCACAAGAGTCCTGAGGGGGGTACTATCTCACCACACTGTTCGCTTCCGCGCTGGGCGCCAAATAAGTCTCCAGACCCATCCGACCCGTGCGTGCGCGGCCTCGGTGTTGCGTCACTAGGAAGCGCGTGCCCGAGCCGCCGCCGCCGCCGCCGCCGCCGCCGAATCCCCAACAAGGAGCGAAGGCTGCGGCCGCCACCGCCACCACCCGCCGCCGCACCCGTCACAGCCGGGCGCCGGAGCAGGCCCGTGTGGGCCCAGGTAAGCGGCATCGGCGCGCCCGCGCACCCCCGCGGCGAGGCTTCTCGCGCCGCTCACGCGCCGCCGTCCAGTCAGGGGTCCCTGCGGAGCGTCAGGACGTTACGGCGGGGGGAGGGGAGGCCGGGGGAGGGGCGGCGGGCGCGCGAGGGCGGCGGCGGCGTCAGTCGCGGCGGCGTCAGGCTGGCGGGCGGGCGCGGGCGCCTGGCGGGAGGGTTCGCGAAGGCGGCTCGCTTCCGGCCTCCATCTTGGCTTCGCCAGAGTCAGGGTCGGGTCGTCCGTGAAAGCCGAGGCGGAAGGGACTGGAGGAGTGGGGAGCGGCTAGGCGGGAGTGGTGGTGTTTGGACCCATCGGTGGGCACCAGATGGGTCGGGTTCCTGAGGGCGGGTGGAAAGATTGGGAACGACTCATGGGTGGGAATTCACACCGGCGTAGACCCTTTGGTGGGACCCGTATTGCTGAACCCCTGGCTTGGAACTGAATCTAGAGACCCATGAGTATGGGCCATGATCATAAGGATAGGGCCTCATTATCAGTGGAACCATGTCAGGGTGGACCGGTCTGGTGGGAACCACGTTGATGGGGACCCATTTGTAGAACTTGTGGTTGGTGGGAATTGGATTGAATGGATAATCTTATTGCTGGGGACCGAATCGGTTGGCCCAGTTTTAGTCACGATTGGTGACATTTTTAGGTATTTAGTTGGTAACTTCACTGCTGAGCCAACGTTCTCTTTTCTTGAAAACATTTCAAACCCAACAGTTTCAAATTATCATTCTTTTTTTTAGATTTATTTATTTATTATATGTAAGTACACTGTAGCTGTCTTTTTAGACACACCAGAAGAGGGCGTCAGATCTCATTATGGATGGTTGTGAGCCACCATGTGGTTGCTGGGATTTGAACTCAGGACCCCCAGAAAGAGCAGTCAGTGCTCTTAACTCC